>KZ063152.1:19901-54337 GCA_002091835.1 Anopheles maculatus
GTCTGAGGGCAGCTCGATGTCGGAGCATCTAAAGGAGCTGACTGCGTTACGTTTGCGTTTAACAGCATTGGGAGAAGAGGTATCGGATTCGTCGTTCGTGGCTGCAATGCTAGCGAGCTTGCCGAAGTCCTACGAGGGATTGTTGGTAGCGTTGGAAAGTCGGCCGGATGAGGATTTAACAGTCGACTTTGTAAAAGGCAGATTAATCGACGAAGGACGGCGACGGCAACAGGAGGTGTTACGACGTTCTTTCGTAACGTAGTTTAGAGTCAACGGTAACGTGTTTCTTTTAACTGCACTTTATTTCACTTAACAATTCGTACGCGGGTGTTAAAAAAATTCACGTCTTTTTGCTTCGTTTCTGGCGTCGGTTCTGCTTTTTTCTCTCCTCAAAAAATGGCTCCCCCGCGATGGCCGTTTTTTCTTGCTCCCGTCTTGACCCCTTCAGTAACGTCGCTCGCGCCAACTGTCAGTGGCGGTACATCAGGGGTCGACAACTAGCGGCTCCGTTTTTATTCTATAACATTCTCCCGCCCGGTACATTGCCCAAAGGCGCAATTTACCCTACTCGGAGCCGGTGATCATCTACTATTCGTTGTTAGGCTCTATCTTTCCTAACATCCAACACCGCTATCTTTGTTGCAGGTCTCTCGATCATTCCGCTAGCTGTTTGCACCGTAACTCGCCTTACCTGCCCGTCCTTGACTCTAACAACTGTCACTACCCTTCCCTTTGGCCAGCAGTTTCTTGGCAGGTTGTTGTCGGCTATCAGTACGATTTCGCCTTCCTCGATGGGGCGAGTCGGAGTGAACCACTTCGTTCTGCGGGTCAGGGTAGGAAGGTATTCAGATACCCATTTCCGCCAAAACAAATCCGCATTGCACTGCGATGCCTTCCACGTGGATTTAATGGCTCCAGACGTATCATCAAATGGCGCGGGCGGCTTGCTTCCATTCGAGCTACCCAGGAGTAGCTGATTCAGTGTAATCGGTGATGCCAACTCGTCGTCTAGTGGCACGTAAGTCAGAGGTCTGGAATTGATTATCATTTCTATCTCAGCTAAGGTAGATTGTAATACTTCGTCGCTGGGCAAGCGCGGCAATTCAAACTGACTGAGAACCTTCTTTACGGATTGGACGAGGCGTTCCCAACAACCACCAAAGTGCGGAGCCGCTGGAGGATTGAAGCTCCACTTCAACGCTGGGCTGGTGAATTCCTCAATCAACTTCTCTCCATCCACGTTCTTCCGGGCCTCCTTTAGCTCTCTTGACGCTCCAACGAAGTTGGTTCCACGATCACTGATGATCTCACGCGGAGCTCCTCGTCTAGCGATAAAACGACGGATCGCTAGGATGCAGGATGAAGTCGTCATTGAGTGCGCGATCTCCAGATGGACGGCACGTGTTGTCAAACACGTGAAAATCACACCCCATCGTTTCTCCACGCGGCGTCCCACTGCTACATTAATTGGACCGAAATAGTCTATCCCAGTATTCGTAAACGCACGTTGAGCTATAGCTGTTCTCTGTTGAGGAATACTCCCTATTAACGGTGGCTCAGGAATAGCATTCCGTATGCAGCAGTGTTGGCAGTTTTTTCGAACGCGCTTGTATTCCGATAGCAAACGTGGTATGTAGAATCTGGATCGTAGTTCATTGATGACGGTCTGATGGTTGCAATGTCGATAACGAACGTGGTAGCTGAGAATTAATAAATCTGTCCCTTTGTGACGTCTGGGTAGGATGATTGGTTTACGTAGCGGTTCATTTACCTCGGCACAGTTTGCTAGACGTCCACTTAGTATCAAAACTCCATAATCGTCGATTGTTGGTGAGAGTTTGTATAGCACGCTGCTCTTTTCTATGGTTTTCGACCACGGACGCTTTCCTGCTACACGGTTCTCAAGACGGCGAATTTCTTCAGGAAACGCTTTTCGTTGTATTTGCTTCAGAATTACATTTTCAGCTCTCTCAAGCTCTTCATGCGTGAGCGGTCCTGTCGTGTTCGATTTTCCGTTAACTCGATGCACACAATTATTCGAAAATCGGATAACGTATCCAACTGACTTAAGCAGCCTGTTCCAGTTAGAGAATCGATCGATCTGGATAAGCGGCTCGCTTTTGGTATGAAGTAGCAAGTTGCGACGTAGTTCTTCCGC
Organism: Anopheles maculatus; assembly: GCA_002091835.1. Lineage (NCBI taxonomy): Eukaryota > Metazoa > Arthropoda > Insecta > Diptera > Culicidae > Anopheles > Anopheles maculatus. The sequence continues at coordinate 22,060 of KZ063152.1, forward strand.
TGTATCATCCGGTCGAGTTGATGAAATCGGCCATTCGTTCTCCGGTTGCCAAAGAAAACTCGGACCTTTGAGCCATCGGCTCGAGGTGCTCAAATCGGGGATTCTCGACCACTTCGTACCATCGTCTGCCACATTGATTTTTGTTGATAGCCACTGCCAATCTTCTGCTTTAGTGGACTCGAGGATTTCGCCAACTCTGAAGGCCACAAACTGGCTATAACGCCGGTGATCTGATCGTAGCCAACATATGACATCACGTGAGTCTGTCCAATAGGTAGTTCGAGTGATAACCAAGCGATGCGATTTACTGATCGTACTTGCAAGCCGTGTACCAATAACCGCTGCTTGCAATTCTAAACGAGGAATCGATAGAAATCGTAGAGGTGCTACTCGAGTTTTCGATCCTATTAGAGCGCATTCTATCGTCTCTCCTTCTTCAAATCGGAAATACGCGACTGCTGCCATACCGTTTTCGCTCGCGTCGCAGAATATGTGAAGCTGTATGTTGCGGGTCATCGTCGACGTCTGTTGGCGATAGCACCTCGGTATTCTGATCTGGCAAACATCGGGTAATACGGTGGTCCACCTTGGCCATTGTTCTGCTAAACGGCCGCTGATCTGCTCATCCCACCCGACTCCAGCTCGCCAGATCTCTTGAAGCAAGACTTTCAGGAACATGAGCACGTTCCCCAATAGACCCAACGGGTCGTAGATTCTCATTAGGATTTGTAGCACCTCCCGTTTTGTTGGATGCTTCGCTCCTGTTAGTAGCTGTTCATCGTTTCTAGGTGTGACTTTATAGGTGAATGTGTCGGACTGCGTATCCCACCACATTCCTAACACCTTTTCCACTCTCGTATCTGTGCCGACGTTGACATCCTTCTCTTTTGTATGCACTGCCTCCAACTGCTCCATCACTGAATTTGAATTAGACAGCCAATTTCTAATTTCAAATCCGCCCTGTGCATGTACGTATCGCACGTTATTCGCCAGCTTGATCGCTTCGTCTTCGGTTTCGACGCTGGCCAACATATCGTCGACATAATGCTCCTGAACGATGCATTCGTAGGCACGGGGAAACTCGGCTTTATATCTCTCGGCGTTAAGGTTTTTGACATAGTGCGCACAACAGGGCGAACAAGCTGCACCAAACGTCATAACAGTCACGGCGTAGATGTCTGGTGTTCTGTCAGCTTCACCGTCATTCCAGAGGATCATTTGGCTGCGTTGATCTTCCAGTCGCATTGCCACCTGAAAAAACATCTCCCTGATGTCTCCCACAACGCCAATACGAAACTCCCTGAATTTGTAGAGGACTGTCAGGAGTTCTACCATCTGATCTGGACCTTTGAGAAGAAACGTGTTCAAGCTAACGCCTTTTACTTTTGCAGCTGCATCAAATACCATTCTGATCTTCCCTGGTTTGTTGGGATTAAAAACCGGAAAAATTGGCAGAAACCAATCCGTGTCACGTCTTTCGGATAGTTCATCTACTGTGAGGCGCCGGATGTATCCTTTTGTCTTGTAATCATTCATTTTTTCAATTATGGCAGCACGCAGCGCAGGATCCTTATTCATTTTCCTTACAAGACATTCAAAACGTTGCAAGGCCATCGCTTTGCTTGGCGGTAATTTAATCTTGTCGTACTTCCACAGCAAACTTGTTTCGTATCGATCGCCTTTAAAACGGGTTGTCGCCGCAAGAATCTCGAGCGCTTTTTCGTCTTCCTTAGAACCGACAGGACGGGGAGCCTTTATAATACCCAATGAATCTATCGTAAAGTATTCCTTGAGCTGATTTTCGATTCTATCATCTGTATTGTCAGTGCATGGGCACATTTGTGGGCGGTGGTGGTTAAGAGTATCGTTAACTGCATCGTGTTGATGCGTATGGTAGGGTCCGTATACTATCCAGCCTAATCGCGTTTTGGCTGCAATTGGTTCATGCGATTTGCCCTCGCGGTATGTCAGCGGATGGCCTAGGTGACAATTGTCCATGCCGATAAGTACTCTGGGTGTTACGCGCTCGTACGAAGACAGTGCTAAACCATTCAGGTGCGCAAAAGTGCTCTGGAGTTTCTTGGCGCACAGAGACTGTACCGGTAGGGCCAAACTTTTTACGGTGTGTACATTTGGTAGTACAAACACCTTGCCGGATTCTTCGTGGCCAGATATTCGCAAAGATACCCTCACCGAATTCTCTTCCTCTCTTTTCTGTTTCCCGGTCCACCAAAGACACAATGGATGTGGGGTCCCCTGGATTCCCAACTCTTCTACTAAAGCGTGGTCCATGAAGGTAGCTGACGAACCATCGTCTAGGAATGCAAACGTTTCTATTTTGCGGCCGTTGCCATGAAGGGTAACCGGAACGTACCTGAAGAGTGGTGACACATTTAATGTGGTGGCGTGGCTATTACAAACCTGGTTGGATGCGGTTGGTGGAGTGCTAGTCGCTTCAGCTCTAGTCCTCGAGCTGTCGTGGAGTAATTTGTTGTGCAGGAATACGCAACCATTTGTGTTACACGGCGTCCTTCTTTCACAGCGTGTAAAATGTCGTTCGAGACATTTGCGGCACAGGTTCTTTTCACGCACTGCTCTCCAGCGTGTGTCTACATCCATCGCGAGGAAAACAGGACAGCTTTCTATGGTGCATTGTTGTTGGCATACAGGACAACTGTTGATGCTGGTGCTGGATCTCGGTGCAGGACGACTGGTCGCGGTTGAAGATTGATGAACGTTCACATGTCGATGCTGTCTGTTTCCGCCATCACTCGTAGCAGTTCTCGTAGCAGATGAACCCCCAGGGAGGTGAACCGAAGAAAACGTTACTAAGCTGGCTGCTTCTACCAAGTGACTGAGCCAATCGTTGAAGCTCGAGAGCGTTACATGGCCTACGCTTATTTGATGGCATCCCCAGTTGAGCTTGAGCGACGAGGGCAAGCGCTCCGTTAGCTCATTTAGCAAGGCCACGTTACACATATACTCGTCGAGCCCTGATGCCGTGATTGTCGCGCACAGGTTCTGGACTGCAACCCCAAAGTCGATCAACGTTTCGAGTCGCTCCCGATTAGGCGCTGGCATCGCTCGCACCTTGTTCACCAAGGAGTTAACAATAATCTCTGGTCGACCAAACAGCATCCGGAGCGTGTCGATCACACCTGGCACGTTGGCTGGATGCATCAACCGGCAACGCACCGATTCTAACGCCTTCCCCTTTAGCGCTTTCTGCAGGCGGTCGAGATTCTCCACGTCGTTGTATCCGCATGCCTCCGTAGTGTACTCGAATGATGCGATAAACATTGGCCACTCTTCGGGGTTGCCAGAAAACGTCGGTAAATCCCGTTTTCTCCCTTGACGAGCCATGTACTGCGTCTGCGAAAGATCAAAGGCTGAGAAGGCGTTCGTCTGAAACCTTTCCGGAACGATACTCACGCGTGGTGGTGGTGGTGCACTGCGTTGCTGACCGGTTGCCTCGAAGGATTGCATCAATCTATTTCGCTCACGAAGATGCTCGATCTCCAGGTCTTCCAAGGCACGCTGTAGATCACGTTCTCGATCGGGAAGCGCGGATGTCCTTTGCTCCCTTGTACCGTACTGGTCAAGATCGCTACGTCGAGCCGCCGATGGGCCGGCGTGCGCGTCATAGCGCAGAAAATCCGGAAACGCAATTGTCTTTCGAGGCGGTGCACTCACGGGTTCACGATCCGTGTCACTGATGTAAGGCGTCCCGAACACTGATCTCCGCGACAGGGTTGCGGCCGAAGGAAAGGGCACATCTTCGACGGTTCCTATGCGGGTGCGCGGGGATATCGCGCCTTCGCGTTGCGCGTTCAGTGACACTCCGAAACCTCTCGACACACTCGGGCTTAACTGAGCGATTTGCGCGGTTAGCCTAACAAAACTTTCGTTCGCTTCCCTGGCTTGCTGGACCAACTCCTGCAACGATACAGTGTCTTCCGCTGAATCGCTCGGAGCATCTAAAGGAGCTGACTGCGTTACGTTTGCGTTTAACTGCATTGGGAGAAGAGGTATCGGATTCGTCGTTCGTGGCTGCAATGCTAGCGAGCTTGCCAAAGTCCTACGAGGGATTGTTGGTAGCGTTGGAAAGTCGGCCGGACGAGGACTTAACAGTCGACTTTGTAAAAGGCAGATTACTCGACGAAGGACGGCGACGGCAACAGGAGGAGTTGACGGAAGAAAAGGCTCTAGCCTCAAGTGCAGTAACACCTTACAAGAAAAGAGAAAAGATATGTTTTTACTGCAAGAAGGAAGGCCACTTTAAGCGTGATTGTAAGAAATGGGCAGCCGATCAAAGGAAGGATAATCGAAAAACGGCAAAAATGGCAGTAGCGGACAAAGATTTTAATAACGATGTTTGTCTATTTACAGGAGAAACAAAAGAGATGGGAGTGTGGTATTTTGTTTCAGGCGCCACGTCTCACATGACAAATGATGCATCGTTATTGAGAAATCTGGATGTTCCAATTGAATCAAACATCTGGCTAGCGGACGGAAAATGTACGAAAGCTCTTGGCAGAGGTACCGGTCAATTGATCTCCGTAGGTGAAGATTGTCATGTATGTGACCTCAACTGTCAACGACAGCAGTTGACGTTTCTTTGGGCGCGTTTTATGAAGTGTGCTTTTTGTGTGTGACATTGAAGAACGCAGAAGTGTAAAGCAGTGGATGAATGAATAAAGAGCCTCTATTAAACGAAAACATAACATTTTGGTGTCAGAAGTGGGATATCCTCGTTAAAACAAGTGAAAAGCATCATGGCCCAGCTGGATTATGCAGCCATGGCACAGCTTTCCGCAATGATCGCGGAAGCCCTGAAATCCGCTCTTGGTACCGCCACCGGACCGGCACACGGAGACAACGCTGCTCATACGCCGAAGGTGCCAACTTTCTCACATCCACCTTTCCAAGCAGCAGAAGGTTCGACGGTCGAAGATTATTTCAACCGGTTCGAATGGGCTCTTAAACTCAGCAATATTCCTGTCGACAAAAGAGATGGGAGTGTGGTATTTTGATTCAGGCGCCACGTCTCACATGACAAATGATGCATCGTTATTGAGAAATCTGGATGTTCCAATTGAATCAAACATCTGGCTAGCGGACGGAAAATGTACGAAAGCTCTTGGCAGAGGTACTGGTCAATTGATCCCCGTAGGTGAAGATGGAATTAAGAAGAGAGTTAAACTATCCAACGTATATTATGTTCCGTCTCTCACCGGAAACCTGCTGTCGGTAAGTAAAATAACCGATATGGGCTTCGAGGTGATTTTCGACAGTGCTGGCTGTAAGGATCAACAAGGCGGGAAAGCTGTGTTAGTGGGAGACCGGAAAGGTGCTCTTTACCACATGAAGTAGGTCTCGGAACAAGCGCATTGACCGAAATGAAGCATGGAGACTCATGCATACATTTGTGGCACAGGAGGTTTGGCCACCGTGATCCGGAAGCTGTTGTAAAAATTGCGAATAGTGGTCTCGGGTACGGACTAAAAATGAATCCGTGTAACGTAGATACTGTGTGCGGGCCTTGTATGGAAGGAAAAATGAGTCGAGCGCCATTTCCGAAAAGGACAACGAGACAAACTACCGCAGTGGGCGAACTGGTACACACTGACCTAGGAGGTCCAATAGAGATAGCGACACCAAGTGGAAATCGTTATTATATGATTATGGTCGACGACTACAGCAGATATACATGTGTGTATTTATTACAAAAGAAGTCGGAAGCTTTTGAGAAGATTCGTGAATATTGTTCCATGATGAAGAATCAGTTCGGATACCACCCGAAAGTAATAAGATCGGAAAATGGATAGCTGCCATGCAGGAAGAGTTGGAATCTCACTCAGAAAACGAAACATGGGACCTAGTGGAACTGCCTACAGATCAAAAGGTAATTGGTTGTCGCTGGGTGTACAAGATGAAAACAAACTCACGCGGAGAAGTAATCAAGTTTAAAGCACGTTTGGTGGCACAGGGATACTCCCAGAAATTTGGAGAAGATTATGATGAGGTGTTTGCTCCGGTAATTAGCCACACAACGCTGAGAGTGTTTCTCGTGTTTGCAACTCAAAAAGGCTTGAAGTTAAAACACTTCGATGTAAAGACCGCGTACTTGTACGGTGAGCTTGAACAAGTACTTTACATGAAACAACCACCAGGTTACGAGGCACTTGATAAGGAACACCATGTCTGTCGATTGAAGAAAGGTATCTACGGACTGAAGCAATCAGCACGCTGCTGGAACCAGAAGCTTGACAGCGTTCTTCAAGAGATGAGATTCAAGCGAAGCAGCGCGGATAGTTGTCTGTACATGAAACACGAAGCGGGCAAGAGAATTTATCTCTTGGTGTATGTCGACGACATTCTGGTTGGTGCTGAAGATGAAAAACTGATCGATTCGGTTTACAATTCGTTGAAACAAAAGTTCACGATGACCAATTTAGGAGACCTTAACTATTTTCTAGGACTGGAAATAGGGTGCAACAACGGATGTGACAGCGTTTCCCTGGCTGGCTACATCGATCGTGTCATGAATAAATTCGGATTGAACGACGCAAAAGGAGCCAAAACGCCCATGGATGCTGGTTTTGGGAAAGTGGAAGATAAAAGCGCAATTTTTGAAGATTGTTCGAAGTATAGAGCTCTTGTTGGAGTACTTCTGTACATCGCTGTGTGTGCACGACCCGACATAGCAGTCAGCGCAGGGATATTGGGCCGAAAAGTAGAAGCACCTACTCAGGCTGATTATACAGCAGCGAAGCGAGTTGTTCGCTATCTCAAGGAGACAAGAGATAGGAAGCTGGTATACAACAAAACAGATGCAGGATTGATAGCCTATTCTGAAGCCGATTGGGCTGGTGATATATCGACAAGCAAATCTACATCGGGTTACGTGTGCTGCTACGGCGGGGCGGCAGTTTTGTGGACCAGTCGTAAACAACCTTGTGTCTCCCTATCGTCTATGGAAGCAGAATACGTGGCCATCAGTGAAGCAAGTCGAGAATTAGTTTGGCTACGTGGTTTATTGGACGAGATGGGCGATAGTCAGGAGGAGCCAACGCGGATGCTCGTGGACAATCAAAGCTGCATTAAGTTCAACGGTTCCGAAAGATCCAGCCGTCGCTCTAAACACATCGAAACGCGTGAGCATTTCGTGAAGGAGTTGTGTGAACGACGAGTACTGAAACTAGAGTACTGTCCAACGGAGGAGATGGCAGCTGACATACTCACGAAGCCGCTGGGAGCGATAAAACTATTGAAGTTTTCGTCGATGCTGGGTCTATCGCAAACAGGTGGCAATCGTCGTTGAGGAGGAGTGTTACGGTTACAACAAAGTTTCCCACCCTGTTATGCACACCTTCTAAGGAATGACCGTACGAAGTAACATTGTGCGAAGAGCTGAGACCTGTCATCATTCTCGCGTCCATTTTGTCATTCGATCTTTAACCTCTGTACATTGAAGACGCTCTGAATATATAGCTTTGTGTGTCATCTACAACGTGGTCTTGTTGGTTTATTTCCACTATAAATAAACTTAAGTCTAATAGATGTGACGCGCTTCCCAATCAACACCACCATCAACAACAACAATAAGACCAACCAGATTTATGACAACAACAACAACAACAACAACAACAGCAATAGTAAAGAAACAACAAATTGGATCAAAACAACCACTGCTCTACCCACGACAATAATTGGCACTTGTACATCGTCATCGTCTTTAGTCATTACCGATCAAGTCCCTATCATAAATCGTGCATGGATTCGTTTCTCTGGACTTGATAACAGAACTACTGTCGAAAATGTTATTGCTGAGGTATCAGGTAAACTTGACACAAATGACGTGATCGCGTTAGCACTCCTAAAGCGTGGAATGGATCCGGCTACGGCTCGTTCTCTTTCGTTCAAAGTGCGGATTCCCTCAGCACTACGTGAGGCTGCCACAGCTCCAACGGAGTACTGTCAATTCTGCGCGCACCACCGTACCCTCCTACTCACTAGGGTATCACAGTTGTAAGAAGAGAGGAGGAGATGTGATGATAGCTGTATCTCGTGAATTTGCTTCCTCTCAGTGTGAAGATGTACAGGACAACAATACTGAGAGCTTATGGGTACGTGTATGCACCAAATGCTTCTTCCTCATAGTTGGCACGGTCACCTTTCCTCCGTGTATGAGTGACAATGATGCTGTTGTTCGAGATTACAGCTCCTCTCTCTGCCTTATTGCTGATAAACACCATAACGATGCAATAATATTGGCGGGAGACTTCAATCAACCATCACTGCACTTTACCGCATCTGAATCTGGTTATTCTGTATCTGGTTAATACACTCGCGTTCAAAAATTTCGCCGCCTTGTGCTTTGCTTTTGGATGAGCTTAACTTCACCGGCTTAAGACAACTCAATAACCAACCCAATGCGGCCGGAAGAATATTAGATCTTGCGTTCGGAAATGAAGTGTTAATGAACCGTGGGTATACTATAAACTCTACAATATACTGTCTTGTGGATCCCGACGTGCATCACCCGTGTCTATGTATGCAGGTAAATATCAGAGGAAACCAAAACAATAACAATAACACAACTAAAGCTTTCTGCGCGAATAATTTTGCAAACGCAAACTATTCAAAAATGACAACACTTTACCGTAACACCGACTGGTCATTTTGTGATTCATCACTTGACATAAACACTGCTACTGACTTGTTTATCACTAAGATAACTAAAGCGTTCGAGATGTGCTGTTCCAAAAAAATAGTACGTGTGACATACCCGATCTGGTCTAATCATGAATCAAAATCTCTAAAAAAACGAAACTAAAAGCTTACAAACAGTTCAAACTTTTATTTTTCGTTTATTTATAGAGGCTTTGGGTCTCATAGATCTCATTCGCCTCTTTGGTAAACAGTTCAAACGACCCAGGCAACAAAAGGCCAGGGAACACTACCATAATTTGATCAACCAATATCGACGGCTAAATCTGGTATTACATGCACAGTATACAAACAAAATGCAGAAAAAGTTTTACTCGCATCCTTAAACATTATGGGCCTATGTGAATAGTAAACGCAAACAATCAACTATCCCTTGAAGAATGAGCCTTCATGAAATCCAAGCATCTACACCAAGTGACATCTGTAATCTGTTTGCTAAAAAATTTTGCAGTGCATTTGCAAACTGTCATCTTGATCAGGATACCTTAAGTGCTTCATTTTCAATAGTGCCACTCAATGCATTACTCCTGGAGCTGTGTTAACTGCTATAAAAAATGAAGCCTTCCAACAGTGCCGGTCCTGATGGAATCCCGCCGACAGTGTTAATAAAGTGTGCGAATGTACTGTGTTTTCCATTGGCGAACCTTTTTCGTAATTCTTTGAGTCAACGCCTGTTCCCAGAAGCATGGAAGTATTCATACATGACTCCTATTCACAAAAAAGGTTCTAAAAGCGACGTAAATAACTACAGAGGAATAACATCTCTATGTTCAAGTGCCAAAATGTTAGAAATCATTGTTCACGAAGCGTTACTGTCCTCATGTAAGAACTATTTGTCTGTGAATCAACATGGTTTTGTCCCGAAGCGATCTGTCTCTAGAATATTGTCCAATTTGTCACTGAATGTCTCGAATCCATGAACGTTGGTCTTCAAATAGACGCTGTGAATACGGATTTCAAAGCGGTATTTGACTCTATAAACCATTCTTTGCTACTGGCCAAACTCGCCCGTTGAGGCATATCAGCAGAGGCTACCGATTGGCTCACATCATACCTAATAGGTCGGAAATATCGCGTGAAAATAGAAAATACCACATCTGAGGCATTCTGTAGTTTATCGGGCGTACCACAGGGCAGTAATCTAGGGCCTCTTCTTTTCGTATTATTTATAAACGACATTCAGTGTTTCTTACCAGACCAACATATGCTCATGTACGCAGACGACATAAAAATATACAGGGTGATAAATAGTAGAAGCGACTGCGAAAATATGCAACATTCGTTAAAACTGTTCTCTAAATGGTGTACGTCTAACTTGTTAACGTTATGTGTGGAGAAATGCAGTATTATTAGTTTTAATCGCGAAAAGAACCCGATAATTTATAACTACACGCTTAACAACTACCCTCTTGCTCGCACAACTGAAATTCGAGACCTTGGAACCATCCTTGACTGGAAAATAACACTTTCTAACCACTATAAAGCTGTGATAGACAAGGCAAATCGAATGTTAGGATTTGTAACAAGAAATGCGAGAGAATTCAACGACCCAATGTGCCTTTATAAATAATAATAATAATAATTAATAATTTGCGGGAGTCAGGCAATATACCAAAAACCCTGAGAACCATCAAAATCATAGCCATCGCATAAACAGGCAAAGAACCGTCGGCTGTCTGCAACTACAGGCCCATTGCTCCCTTATCCACGCCAACGAAGCTTATCAATACAAGCTATATTGGGAACAATTCTCCTCACGGTAGAGAAGTTAATATTGCTAGTCTAACTACAATTTTAATGTAACAATCAACAGTGAGTACCAAATGATGATAAACAGTAACATTAGAGACCTAAACAACTCCAAAAGTATCTATAACCCTGAAATATAACACCGTTTTCGAGCCCAACTAAACAGCTGACAGCTCCACATAAACAACATTTTACCCTAAGTAAACATTTGCCGTCTAACTAAACTTCAGCCGTCCAACTAAACAGTGTCCAACCGTAACTAAACATTCACAACCTCCAACTAAACCAATTGTTTATACTACAGGGTTTAACTCTACGTTAGCGTTCGCGTGTTTTACCGGTAAAAACATACAAATACATAAACACACATCTGTCAAAATAGAAGTTAGCTGTTTAGTTGAGTTCGAATACGGTTAAAATCGTTTTTGAGTGCGTTCTTTAAACATTTGAGGTAAATTTTAGCTAAAATTTATGTGTAAGCGATTGCTATACAAAATGCGACCCTCTTCTACAGCAACGGCTTAAAAAAGTTCAACCGGAAATCCATCCTATCCACCAAGGAAGCTGAAAACAACATCCAACTACGAAAGAGAACGCAATTCACACACAAAACGCGCCTACACTTAGAACACATGCTGCCGCGATCGAAACATTACCCGATGCCGCCGATGTTCCTCTGTCTGTTTTCTCCGAAGCTGATGTAGCCGCTGCAATCAAAGAGTTGAAGCTTTCTTTTGCTGCTGGGCCGGACGAAATACCTAGCGCAGTCTTCATACGCTGCAGAGATGCTTTAGTTCCAATCTTGACAACATTGTTTAACAACTCTCTGCAGCAGAAATGCTTCCCTCTTCGCTGGAAATCACCCTTCATGTTTCCGGTTCATAAGAAGGCTGATAAAAATAATATAACAAACTATCGTGGCATCTCCATGCTATGTACTTGCAGTAAAATCTTTGAGATCCTCGTGTCTCGGCACCTGTACAGTGGTTTCAGGCACATCATCTCTACAGAACAACATGGATTTTTACCGAATCGCAGCATTGAAACCAACCTCCTATCACTGCTAAGCACCTGTTACCCGACGCTTGATAGAGGTAAACAAGTCGATGTTGTTTACACAGACTTTCATACTGCCTTCGACACTGTGGATCACTCTTTACTGCTGGCTAAGCTCATTAAATATGGAGTAAATGATGCTTTAGTCCAGATGTGTCAAACTCATTTCATTGGCATTTACACCTTTCCGATAATTTGCGGGCCACAAAGTGGCTCAACAAAATACTTTTTTATAATGTACAAAAGCTCACCGTCGATATCTTTCATTTACTTATTAAGTCATGTTTCAATTCAGTATTACTTATTTAACAAATTTATTTGTTACATTTTTCGCTTGAAACCTGGCATCGTTTGTTTTTCACTATTTCCGGGATATTTGGTTCAATTTTTTGTGAACATACAATTTTTAGTGCATTACTTAAATTTCTATCGGTCAACCTTGTCCTATGTGGAGTTTTATTTGCTTTCATGTAAGAAAATAAGGTTTCACAAAGGTATGTGCTTCCAAAGTAGATCATAATTGCAGCAGTCTTGCTTTTTATAATGGGATATTTTTCACTAAGATAACTGTATATGGCAGGGCTCCCGACTTCTCGATATATTTCTTGTAGAGCAGAGTCATTCTGAAAATCTATTATTTCTAGTTGCATTTCAAGAGGAAGCTTTTCAACCTCGACGGCAAACGGCCCAACAATAAAAGAAAATAGATGTTCCAACTCTTTGAAATCAAGAAATCTGCTTTCAAACTCCTTTCTGAGTTCAACAATTTTCGAAACATACTTTCCAAAAGTTAAACCCTCAAACTTGTTTTTGATTCCTGCGCAGGTTGGAAAGTACATTAGTTCGTCATGTATAATGTGCGATTCAAATAATACCAGCATTGCTATAAATGCTTTTAATGAGTCGTACATATTCGTTATTGACTGGTTTTTTCCTTGAAGTTTTAAATTAGGATCGTTTAAATGTCCTGTAATATCTGTGAGGAATGCGAGATCCTGGAGCCAAAATTAATTTTCAAGTGACTTAATTTGCGTATTATGTTCATCCTTAAGTTTCAAGAACGTGACTATTTCTGGTAAAATTGTACAGAATGTTTTGAGAACCTTATGGCACGATAACCAACGAACCTCCGTGTAATACGGAATGGTTTCGAATTCAGTGTCAGACTCACTAACTGGTAGTTTAGATGGGGCGCAATCTCGAGATTGCGCTAAATTGTTCTGTCAAAAAGAATGCGCTAAATCCCATTTGATCAATCCATCTGTCAAATACAATTATAGCTCGCGGACCCATAAATCTGAAAAATTTATCGTCAATCTCAGTGGATTCCTAGCGCAATCTTTTTGCTGACATTCAGCGGTACGTGTTATTGACGAATATCATCGATATTATTGGATAATTTATATCGAATACTAGTTATTTTGTGCCATCCGCTATGGAAAATGGTCCAAGGAACCTGGGAAACCGAAATTAGGCAAAATTGGATAGTATTATCGTGCTGTTTTGTGCCGCTGGCATCGCATTTAGTGGAAGCCGGAGAGCTATGTGTTTATGTGTTGAGTTCGTGTGTGTACCCGTTGTGTGATCCATTGGTGCTCCTAGCTGACACCGTGAAAGCAACTTTTGCCAAAGGATTGTGTTGCTGATTCCTTCATTTGGAACCCCCAAACGGCTTGCGCTCTTGACGGGGCCAATCCGGCCTACCCTTGCTACAGGCCTTGTGTTTGTGTGCAATTTGTGTATAGTACTGTGTTGTTTCGGCTCCTCCTGCATCCATACGGAGGACTATCGTCTAGCTTCTCCTGCTCGTGCAACATTTCCTCAAGCTTCCGGTGCCACAGTTGATGTTACAATTTAGTACAAACCGTTGTACTATACTATTAGTGCCAATAAATAAACTTAAACATGTTAAAAGAGTATTGAGAGCATTTTCATTTTCCGTCCCAAACCGCTACAAGCAAAATCAAACAACAAAATTCAACAGCCGGGGATACACCAAGCGTAAACTTTAGCGTAAACCTAAATTTTGACAGAAAAATCTGTCAAAAAGTTTACGCTTCGTTTACCGGGGGTGCGAAAATCCAAAATATCAAAATCAAATAAAATTATTATTATTGATATCCATTTAAAAATTGATGCTTTAAATTAGGAAACAAGCACAGCACAGGCTCCTATGTTGATGTTTAGACCGATTTCGTCTTCCTTTTCTAAAAATTTGATCCGTCAAAAGTTTACGCTTCGAGTTTGTAGCTCTCGAAGCTACAAACTTTTTGACATAACTTTTAACATAACCTTCCCCTCCAAATCAAGCGTAAACTTTTTCAGTTTACGCTTGGTGTACCCCCGGCTAAAGAAATGACGTTTATATGCCTGGGTTAACTACGCGAAATCAATAAATCTTTTGACAGACACATTTATCGCAATCTTGACATTGCGCACCGTCTATTTAGAGCTTAAGAAGTGTTTCGATTCGAATTCAGTGTCATACTCACTAACTGGTAGTTTAGATGGGGCGCAATCTCGAGATTGCGCTAAATTGTTCTGTCAAAAAGAATGCGCTAAATCCCATTTGATCAATCCATCTGTCAAATACAATTATAGCTCGCGGACCCATAAATCTGAAAAATTTATCGTCTGATAATTTATATCGAATACTAGTTATTTTGTGCCATCCGCTATGGAAAATGGTCCAAGGAACCTGGGAAACCGAAATTAGGCAAAATTGGATAGTATTATCGTGCTGTATCGATGCCGCTGGTATCGAATTAAGTGGAAGCCGGAGAGCTATGTGTTTATGTGTTGAGTTCGTGTGTGTACCCGTTGTGTGATCCATTGGTGCTCCTAGCTGACACCGTGAAAGCAACTTTTGCCAAAGGATTGTGTTGCTGATTCCTTCATTTGGAACCCCCAAACGGCTTGCGCTCTTGACGGGGCCAATCCGGCCTACCCTTGCTACAGGCCTTGTGTTTGTGTGCAATTTGTGTATAGTACTGTGTTGTTTCGGCTCCTCCTGCATCCATACGGAGGACTATCGTCTAGCTTCTCCTGCTCGTGCAACATTTCCTCAAGCTTCCGGTGTCACAGTTGATGTTACAATTAAACACAAACCGTTGTACTACACTATTAGTGCCAATAAATAAACTTAAACATGTTAAAAGAGTATTGAGAGCATTTTCATTTTCCGTCCCAAGCCGCTGCAAGCAAAATCAAACAAAAAAATTCAAAAGCCGGGGATACACCAAGCGTAAACTTTAGCGTAAATCTAAATTTTGACAGAAAAATCTGTCAAAAAGTTTACGCTTCGTTTACCGGGGGAGCAAAAATCCAAAATATCAAAATCAAATAAAATTATTATTATTGATATCCATTTAAAAATTGATGCTTAAATTAGGAAACAAGCACAGCACAGGCTCCTATGTTGATGTTTAGACCGATTTCGTCTTCCTTTTCTAAAAATTTGATCCGTCAAAAGTTTACGCTTCGAGTTTGTAGCTCTCGAAGCTACAAACTTTTTGACATAACTTTTGTACCTTCCCCTCCAAATCAAGCGTAACCTTTTTCAGTTTACGCTTGGTGTACCCCCGACTAAAGAAATGACGTTTATTTGCCTGGGTTAAGGCTGGTGTCATTGCTTTGTCGTATACGATTTTGTCGTACGACTTTTTCAAATTTTGTATGGAATTTGACAGTTAAAGTCGGATGACAGATTTGGTCGTACGACCAAATCAATCAAATTTGTTCTGGTCGTATACGACAAAATCGTATACGACCGAGCAATGACACCAGCCTAACTACGCGAAATCAATAAATCTTTTGACAGACACATTTATCGCAATCTTGACATTGCGCACCGTCTATTTAGAGCTTAAGAAGTGTTGCGAATTGTCGGTTATTTAGGGCTCGGGACCTTATAAAATTCACTACTTTTGTAACAGTTTGCAAAACTGGTTCTAATTTCAAAAATTTTACACACAAAACTTGTTGATGTATCAGGCAATGAAAAGTTTTAACAATTTGATTTGGATGCAGTTCCTGGAGTTTTTGTATCATCCGAGCTACAAATCCTTTAGATTTCCCTGTCATAGCTTTTGCTCCATCTGTTGTAATAGAAACAAGTTTCTCGAATGGAAGATCATATTTAATCATGGTCTCCCAAACCGAACGGTAAATGTCGTCACCAGTGGTAGTATCATGTAGTGATATCAATTCCAGCAGCTCTTCGGTTATCTCCATATTCTCACTGCATGCTCTAAAAAATACTGCTACCTGAGCAGTACCTCGTATATCGGTACTTTCATCTACCGCTAATGAGAAACATTGACATTTTTTAACAATTGATATCTGTTGTTTTCTTATGTTTTCTGCAATTTCATTGACTCTGTCTACCACGGTGTTCCTGGACAGCGAAATTTCGCGAAATTCTTTAATTTTTTCTGGTATTAGACACTCCACCGCTTTTAGCATACATTCTTTAATTATGCATCCATCACTGAATGGTTTGGAGTGTTTTGCTAAGGCTGACTCCACATTACGCGCGTTTACCGCGGGCGCGTAAAACGCGCCTGCTCTTGAGCTGTCAGTTGTGGTGACAAACAGGCGCGTAAAACGCGCCTAATGTGTAGACCTATTATCGTGTGCCTTGTAAACAAACAAATAAACAGTCGTTTCATTCATTTTGTTGTGCGTTCATTCCCATTTAAAAAATGAGTCGTGAGCTAACACAAGCATCTCTACGGTTTACAATCAAAACAACGGTCGAAAAGTGTAAACATTGACGAAATGTCATGATCGCGCGTAAACGCAGAGTTGCTGCACTTCAGCAACTCGCCGCGGTAGCAAGCGCGTTTTCAGCCGCGGCAGCTCTGACAGCTGAACTGGTACAAAACTGACATAAACCAAGCGCGTTTTACGCGCCCGCGGCAAAACGCGCGTAATGTGGAGTCAGCCTAACAAATAACAAATTTCGTAGCTTGCTTGTGTTACAGACTGATTGCTTTTTACAAACTTTCTTATTCCTACCTGCTGGTTATGCAAGGTTGCTTTCAACGATTTGAGTTTTTCTTCTCTTATTTTCTCTATATAAGAATCGTATAGCTTTCCATGATTCGTTGTATAATGTCGTTTTAAAATGTATTCTTTTGCAGCACTTATCACTGCTTTGCAAATCAGACAAGTTATTTTGCCATTCAAGTCACTGCAGAAGTATTTTATCTCCCATTCTTCGTGAAATTTTCTTCCTTCATCCGCAATTTTACGCTTTCGATTTGGTAAAGCCATTTTCTGGAAATTACCAAAAACAAATTATGTCAAAAACACCAAAAACACACATTTACAAAACAAAATTTACAGTAAATAGCAAATTTACTTACATCAAATAAGACACCAAATGTAGCACTAAGGCGTAATAGCAAAACATCAATTTCAGCAAATTGAAGATATTGATATAATTGAAGCGACTCGTATGAACGCTCGACTTGCATCCACTATTGATAAGCTTTGACTAAAATCGAAGGCGTTCAATACTATTGTTCAACTTAAGCTGTTATTTTCGTGTCACTGGTACCACACAAAACTGAAGAACGCTTTTTTCTCAGGCAATCAATAAATTCTACAAGCCAGTACGAGAATGCACAACTGATTAGCTCGGGCTACATGGAGCGCAAAAATCAAGCGCAAAACCAAGCGTTGTGTCAAACTGATTTTTGGATTTGGTAGGTATAAACTTAAAGCGCAAACATTTGTAAACAAATTATACCTGTGCCGAACGAAAGATGTAAGCACCGATAATTACTGATTTTATTCGCTTTTTAGCAAATTTTTGATATTGAATTATTATTATTTTTATGGAACCGAACTTAAAGCTCTAAATAGACGGTGTGTTAAATTTGTCTGTTAAAAGATTTATTGATTTCGCGTCGTTAACTCAGGCGTATAAACGACACTTATTTGAATTTCGTTGTTTGGTTTTGCTTGTAGCGGTTTGGGACGGAAAATGGAAATGCTTTCAATACCCTTTTAACATGTTCTAGTATTGTTTATTAGTACTAATAATGTAGTACAACGGTTTGTGTTTAATTGTAACATCAACTGTGACACCGGAAGCTTGAGGGAATGTTGCACGAGCAAAAGAAGCTGCAACGATAGTGCTCCGTATGGATGCAGGAAGAGCCGAAACAACACAGTACTATACACAAATTGCACAAACACACGCAAACACAAAGCCCGTAGCGAGAGCTAGGCCGAATTGGCCCCGTCAAGAGCGCAAGCCGTTTGGGGGTTCCAAAATAAGGAGTCACTAACACAATCCCTTGGCAAAAGTTGCTTTCACGGTGTCAGCTAGGAGCACCAATGTATCATACAACCGGTAAACACACGCACACACGCAAAAACGCATTCTACAGAAATTACGGCATCCAACGATTTTAAGGTGCTTTCTTACAACTTTGATTTGGTTTTCCGGACAAGAAATCTGACTAGAATCTAACACATTTAAATCATCCCGTTCTATAGTTAAACTGTATTCAAACGGTTGTTTCAAAACGGTTCATTAGTTCAGTCATGAATGTCATTTGGCCCACCTTCAACTCAACGTTATAAACTTAGAGAATGTCTAGATTTCAAAGACAATAGGAAGCAACTTCCTTCGAATCAACTTGGTACTGGCAATTGAGAATTTGTGAATTTCAAGAAGCATCTTCCTAAATTTTGGCGTATTACTCACGATTTTTGTACTCCGTGCATGCATTTTTACGAGTTTGTGTTGCGTTGCATTAAAAACAGGTAAATTTTAACATAAAAATTTTGTGTTACGACCGTGATCTTCAACAAAAGAAAATACCTTTTCTATGGTATAAAAACAATACAGTATGATAGAAGCAAAGGATGTGACGATACTAAAATTATGTTAACACTGTGATTTGTATTTGAAAGCATTGAAAGCATTAAATAACTACATAAACTTGAAACAAATCGTTTTAGCTGTTGTGGGATTGTGATTTTTAAGCTTCTATTATTGTTAACAAGTGCAAGGTAAAAAACTGAAGCTGTAGGCCATTCTTGCACAAACTGCATTTTCAATCAGCTTATTTCTACACTGACATATAACACCATTCGCTTGGACGAATAAGATTCAGCTCGATGGACATGAAGTAAACTATCTTTTCGATGCGATTACTGTTCCGATGACCAAAACGCATATTAGATTGAGGAGTATAGTAGGAAAGGGCATGCCAAAGCGTGTCTGACAGAATTCAATGGTCTAGTCCGAAATAATTTCCGATAATAAGTGGAATTTGGCACTCTAAGTGAATATTCGAACTCAAACAAAAACAATACATAGTTTAGTTTGGTAGATTATTTATGCCAAAGCAGTTGTGGATTGAGCTGCGTGATGTGATTTCTATTTTTATTGTAAAGGTGCTTTTAACATAAAATTCTCATTTCTTTTTCTAACATGTTTTTATACGTGTCAGGTAGATTTTTATTTTTAAATAAAAAAATTGACAGACAGATGTAGAAATCATTCTCATGATGTAATATGGACTGATGCAGTACTCTAAAACACAAACTACAGAATGGTTTTAACTAAGTTTTTTTACAGTATGATGAAGAATACATAGTCTAATAAATGCAAATAACAATACTTTGAACGTCAAAAATGTAGTAATTATAAAGTAACTAATGTGACTGTTTTATTTTTTAGATTGCAGACTTTCAAAATGCCACGACTACCAAATCAAAGCGAGATATGGAACCATTTCACACAGGCAGAAGACAAAACAACAGCTAAGTGTCGGTATTGCAAAAAGCAGATGAGCACTAAAAACGGAGCATCTTCAAATTTAGTCAGACATTTGAAATCTATTCATCCGACCATACCGCTGAGCAGATCAACTGGGCCCTTTACCGAAACCACAACTGAAACCAGCGCTGAAACCATCCACCAATCACGCAACACACCATCTAATGAAGTATTGAATTCGATAGAAACATATTTTACTTCTAATCGGCCAATTTCAAACGACAGTAAGAGAAAATTAGACAAATTACTCCTTTTTGCTTTATGTAAAGATTGTTGTCCATTCTCGCTCGTTGAGAGTAAATATTTTCAAGATTTTTTAACAGCTTTAAACAAGCAATACTTGCTTCCAAGTAGGAAAACAATAACCCATTCTTTACTGCCTAGTGTTTATAATGAAGTATTGGAAACCGTAACCACTCATTTAAATAGTTTAAACGCTATTTCTTTGACAGCCGATGGTTGGACCAATAACAATAATACCAGCTTCTACGCACTAACAGCACATTTTGTCAATGAAAATACCGAATTGGGATCCTATTTGTTAGAATGTTCAGAGTTCAGCACCAAACATACAGGGCATGAAATTGCCAAGTGGATTAAGAATGTGATTATAAAATTTAATATTGAGCAAAAATTGGTGGCTATAACTACTGACAATGCTGCAAATATAAAGTCTGCAGTCAATGAATTAAATTTATCCCACTATTCATGTTTCGCGCATTCTTTGAATTTGGTGGTGCAAAATGCAATTCAAAAATCGATAAAGCAGACAGTCGACGAAGTGAAACAAATTGTTATGCATTTTAAGAAAAGTGCAGTAGCTACGAATAAGTTGGCCGAAATTCAAAAGAATTTAAGTGAGAAGGAACTAAAACTAAAACAAGATATGCCAACAAGATGGAACTCAACGTATGATATGTTGGATAGATTTTTACAAAACAAAATAGCTCTAGGTGTGTGTAAAGACACATTAAATTTGAATTATAATTTACAATATAAAGACTGGCTGATTATAGAGCAAACTATCAATATTTTAAAATATTATCAAGAAGCCACAACTCATGTATCTGCAGAAAAATCTGTAAGCTTGTCAAAAATGGGTTTACTGATCAGAATTTTACACAAACAGACACAAGATTATCAAAACAACAACCCAAGTTTAGAAAAAGAAGTTAAACTTTTGGTGTCTGAGTTGCTTGGAGGTTTAAAAAAAAGGTTTGAACCGTTGAAAAACAATGAACAAATTTCAATGGCTATGGTACTAGACCCAAGATTAAAGAAACATGCATTTGACAACGAAATCGAAACATACACAACAACATGCCAAAACATAATTTCGAAAATCGTTCCTCTTTACCCTGTCATGAGTGGTTCAGATCCTAACAGAAGCGCGGTCAATTCCGATTCATTTTTTTTTTAATTTTTTAAATACTATTGAACAGACAGCAGACAGAGTTGACCCTAGGAGTAGTGCGAATGAAGAACTGAGTCGATATTTAAATTCACCTTCCCTTCCATTCGATGAAGATCCTCTGAAATGGTGGAAGACAGAATCAGCAGTGTTTCCCAAACTTTACCACCTCGTACAACAAATATTTAGTATACAAGCTTCGTCAGTTCCTTGTGAACGAATTTTTTCAAAAGCCGGCCATATATACACAGACAGACGAAATCGATTGGCTCCAAAACGTTTAACAGAAATTTTGTTCACCCAACATAACTACGTAAATCATGTAAATAATTTGTAAATAGTTAGTTATGTATGTATTATAACGATAGGATCACTAGAATAGTTTTACGATCACAGTTTCTTTTAGTTATTAAGAAGTTATTATATTTTAGTTATTATAAAGATTATGGTTTACTTTCTAGACTTTAAGATATGTTAAGGAATTCATTGATTTAAGATACTACTGTTCTAAGCTAAAGTAAATTCACGCTTTTCCAATATAAATTGTTTTGTTGAAAACTGTCTACAAGTGTCATACACAAAATAACACCATTATGTCTCGTTGTTTGTATGATATATTAATTCGGCCAAAAAAACATATATAAAAATTTATCATTTCATTAAAACCGAGTTATTTAAACATCTCTGCGTTTCGATTCGCAAGAGTTTTTGAAAATCTCTTCCTATTCAAATCGTAAAAAAGTTGTTAAGCTTTTCGAATCGCAAAAGAATTGTTAAACGTTTTGAATCGCAAGAGTTGTTAAACGATTTGAATCGCAAAAAATTTTAAAAATCTTTGACGATTAAATTCGCGGAAGAATTGTTAAACGATTCGAATCGCTAAAGAATTGTTAAACGTTTTGAATCGCAAGAGTTGTTAAACGATTTGAATCGCATGATTAAATATCCATGATTAAATATCTTCCATTCGAGAAACTTGTTTCTATTACAACAGATGGAGCAAAAGCTATGACAGGGAAATCTAAAGGATTTGTAGCTCGGATGATACAAAAACTCCAGGAACTGCATCCAAATCAAATTGTTAAAACTTTTCATTGCCTGATACATCAACAAGTTTTGTGTGTGAAATTTTTGAAATTAGAACCAGTTTTGCAAACTGTTACAAAAGTAGTGAATTTTATAAGGTCCCGAGCCCTAAATAACCGACAATTCGAAACACTTCTTAAGCTCTAAATAGACGGTGCGCAATGTCAAGATTGCGATAAATGTGTCTGTCAAAAGATTTATTGATTTCGCGTAGTTAACCCAGGCATATAAACGTCATTTCTTTAGCCGGGGGTACACCAAGCGTAAACTGAAAAAGTTTACGCTTGATTTGGAGGGGAAGGTTATGTTAAAAGTTATGTCAAAAAGTTTGTAGCTTCGAGAGCTACAAACTCGAAGCGTAAACTTTTGACGGATCAAATTTTTAGAAAAGGAAGACGAAATCGGTCTAAACATCAACATAGGAGCCTGTGCTGTGCTTGTTTCCTAATTTAAAGCATCAATTTTTAAATGGATATCAATAATAATAATTTTATTTGATTTTGATATTTTGGATTTTCGCACCCCCGGTAAACGAAGCGTAAACTTTTTGACAGATTTTTCTGTCAAAATTTAGGTTTACGCTAAAGTTTACGCTTGGTGTATCCCCGGCTGTTGAATTTTGTTGTTTGATTTTGCTTGTAGCGGTTTGGGACGGAAAATGAAAATGCTCTCAATACTCTTTTAACATGTTTAAGTTTATTTATTGGCACTAATAGTATAGTACAACGGTTTGTACTAAATTGTAACATCAACTGTGGCACCGGAAGCTTGAGGAAATGTTGCACGAGCAGGAGGAGCTAGACGATAGTCCTCCGTATGGATGCAGGAGGAGCCGAAACAACACAGTACTATACACAAATTGCACAAACACACGCAAACACAAAGCCCGTAGCGAGAGCTAGGCCGAATTGGCCCCGTCAAGAGCGCAAGCCGTTTGGGGGTTCCAAAATAAGGAGTCACTAACACAATCCCTTGGCAAAAGTTGCTTTCACGGTGTCAGCTAGGAGCACCAATGTATCATACAACCGGTAAACACACGCACACACGCAAAAACGCATTCTACAGAAATTACGGCATCCAACGATTTTAAGGTGCTTTCTTACAACTTTGATTTGGTTTTCCGGACAAGAAATCTGACTAGAATCTAACACATTTAAATCATCCCGTTCTATAGTTAAACTGTATTCAAACGGTTGTTTCAAAACGGTTCATTAGTTCAGTCATGAATGTCATTTGGCCCACCTTCAACTCAACGTTATAAACTTAGAGAATGTCTAGATTTCAAAGACAATAGGAAGCAACTTCCTTCGAATCAACTTGGTACTGGCAATTGAGAATTTGTGAATTTCAAGAAGCATCTTCCTAAATTTTGGCGTATTACTCACGATTTTTGTACTCCGTGCATGCATTTTTACGAGTTTGTGTTGCGTTGCATTAAAAACAGGTAAATTTTAACATAAAAATTTTGTGTTACGACCGTGATCTTCAACAAAAGAAAATACCTTTTCTATGGTATAAAAACAATACAGTATGATAGAAGCAAAGGATGTGACGATACTAAAATTATGTTAACACTGTGATTTGTATTTGAAAGCATTGAAAGCATTAAATAACTACATAAACTTGAAACAAATCGTTTTAGCTGTTGTGGGATTGTGATTTTTAAGCTTCTATTATTGTTAACAAGTGCAAGGTAAAAAACTGAAGCTGTAGGCCATTCTTGCACAAACTGCATTTTCAATCAGCTTATTTCTACACTGACATATAACACCATTCGCTTGGACGAATAAGATTCAGCTCGATGGACATGAAGTAAACTATCTTTTCGATGCGATTACTGTTCCGATGACCAAAACGCATATTAGATTGAGGAGTATAGTAGGAAAGGGCATGCCAAAGCGTGTCTGACAGAATTCAATGGTCTAGTCCGAAATAATTTCCGATAATAAGTGGAATTTGGCACTCTAAGTGAATATTCGAACTCAAACAAAAACAATACATAGTTTAGTTTGGTAGATTATTTATGCCAAAGCAGTTGTGGATTGAGCTGCGTGATGTGATTTCTATTTTTATTGTAAAGGTGCTTTTAACATAAAATTCTCATTTCTTTTTCTAACATGTTTTTATACGTGTCAGGTAGATTTTTATTTTTAAATAAAAAAATTGACAGACAGATGTAGAAATCATTCTCATGATGTAATATGGACTGATGCAGTACTCTAAAACACAAACTACAGAATGGTTTTAACTAAGTTTTTTTACAGTATGATGAAGAATACATAGTCTAATAAATGCAAATAACAATACTTTGAACGTCAAAAATGTAGTAATTATAAAGTAACTAATGTGACTGTTTTATTTTTTAGATTGCAGACTTTCAAAATGCCACGACTACCAAATCAAAGCGAGATATGGAACCATTTCACACAGGCAGAAGACAAAACAACAGCTAAGTGTCGGTATTGCAAAAAGCAGATGAGCACTAAAAACGGAGCATCTTCAAATTTAGTCAGACATTTGAAATCTATTCATCCGACCATACCGCTGAGCAGATCAACTGGGCCTGTACGCTCACACGCACTTACAGGGCTGGTTCGGAATTGTAGTAATGATCGTGTAGTCTCTTCGCTGTTTCGATTTGATCTGTTACAATATTTATTCCTCATATCCTTAGTCTCGTTCTTGTTTCCTGTTTCTCACGTTCTCTGAGAGCTCTCTCTCGTAACCCACGGATCCTAATCCCCAAGCAACAACCACTCACGTTGGCATCCTCAAAGCCTACTTGTAGGCGCAACAGGGCCCTTTACCGAAACTACAACTGAAACCAGCGCTGAAACCATCCACCAATCACGCAACACACCATCTAATGAAGTATTGAATTCGATAGAAACATATTTTACTTCTAATCGGCCAATTTCGAACGACAGTAAGAGAAAATTAGACAAATTACTCCTTTTTGCTTTATGTAAAGATTGTTGTCCATTCTCGCTCGTTGAGAGTAAATATTTTCAAGATTTTTTAACAGCTTTAAACAAGCAATACTTGCTTCCAAGTAGGAAAACAATAACCCATTCTTTACTGCCTAGTGTTTATAATGAAGTATTGGAAACCGTAACCACTCATTTAAATAGTTTAAACGCTATTTCTTTGACAGCCGATGGTTGGACCAATAACAATAATACCAGCTTCTACGCACTAACAGCACATTTTGTCAATGAAAATACCGAATTGGGATCCTATTTGTTAGAATGTTCAGAGTTCAGCACCAAACATACAGGGCATGAAATTGCCAAGTGGATAAAGAATGTGATTATAAAATTTAATATTGAGCAAAAATTGGTGGCTATAACTACTGACAATGCTGCAAATATAAAGTCTGCAGTCAATGAATTAAATTTATCCCACTATTCGAATCGTTTAACAACTCTTCCATGAATTAAATTTATCCCACTATTCATGTTTCGCGCATTCTTTGAATTTGGTGGTGCAAAATGCAATTCAAAAATCGATAAAGCAGACAGTCGACGAGGTGAAACAAATTGTTATGCATTTTAAGAAAAGTGCAGTGGCTACGAATAAGTTGGCCGAAATTCAAAAGAATTTAAGTGAGAAGGAACTAAAACTAAAACAAGATATGCCAACAAGATGGAACTCAACGTATGATATGTTGGATAGATTTTTACAAAACAAAATAGCTCTAGGTGTGTGTAAAGACACATTAAATTTGAATTATAATTTACAATATAAAGACTGGCTGATTATAGAGCAAACTATCAATATTTTAAAATATTATCAAGAAGCCACAACTCATGTATCTGCAGAAAAATCTGTAAGCTTGTCAAAAATGGGTTTACTGATCAGAATTTTACACAAACAGACACAAGATTATCAAAACAACAACCCAAGTTTAGAAAAAGAAGTTAAACTTTTGGTGTCTGAGTTGCTTGGAGGTTTAAAAAAAAGGTTTGAACCGTTGAAAAACAATGAACAAATTTCAATGGCTATGGTACTAGACCCAAGATTAAAGAAACATGCATTTGACAACGAAATCGAAACATACACAACAACATGCCAAAACATAATTTCGAAAATCGTTCCTCTTTACCCTGTCATGAGTGGTTCAGATCCTAACAGAAGCGCGGTCAATTCCGATTCATTTTTTTTTTAATTTTTTAAATACTATTGAACAGACAGCAGACAGAGTTGACCCTAGGAGTAGTGCGAATGAAGAACTGAGTCGATATTTAAATTCACCTTCCCTTCCATTCGATGAAGATCCTCTGAAATGGTGGAAGACAGAATCAGCAGTGTTTCCCAAACTTTACCACCTCGTACAACAAATATTTAGTATACAAGCTTCGTCAGTTCCTTGTGAACGAATTTTTTCAAAAGCCGGCCATATATACACAGACAGACGAAATCGATTGGCTCCAAAACGTTTAACCGAAACTTTATTCATCCAGCATAACTATGTAAATCATGTAAATAATTTGTTTATGTCTCGTTGTTTGTATGATATATTAATTCGGCAAAAAAAACATATATAAAAAATAATCATTTCATTAAAACCGAGTTATTTAAACATCTCTGCGTTTCGATTCGCAAGAGTTTTTGAAGATCTCTTTCTATTCAAATCGTAAAAAAGTTGTTAAACTTTTCGAATCGCAAAAGAATTGTTAAAGCCGCTCCACACGAAGCGCAAATCCAAGCGCAACTACGATTTTGCGAACAAAATGCTGTCAAATTCGTATGGTATGACATTACTGCCAGCCTTCGCGTTTTAGTTTGCAATCTAGTTTGCGCTTCGTCTGGAGCGGGCTTTAAACGTTTTGAATCGCAAGAGTTGTTAAACGATTCGAATCGCAAAAGATTTTAAAAATCTTTGATAATTTAATTCACGGAAGAGTTGTTAAACGATTCGAATCGCAAAAGATTTTAAAAATCTTTGATGATTTAATTCACGGAAGAGTTGTTAAACGATTCGAATCGCAAAAGAATTGTTAAACGTTTGGAATCGCAAGAGTTGTTAAACGATTTGAATCGCATAAGAGTTTTAAAAATCTTTGACGATTTAATTCGCGGAAGAGTTGTTAAACGATTCGAATCGCAAAAGAATTGTTAAACGATTCGAATCGTCGTGGCGACTAACAACTATCAAAGAGTTGTTAAACGATTCGAATCTCAAAAGAGTTGCTAAACGATTCGAATCGCAAAAGAGTTGCTAAACGATTCGAATCGCCGTGGCGACTAACAACTCTCAAAGAGTTGTTAAACGATTCGAATCGCAAAAGAGTTGTTAAACGATTCGAATCGCAAAAGAGTTGCTAAACGATTCGAATCGCGAAAGAGTTGTTAAACGATTCGAATCGCTACAGTGAAGGAGTGAGAATGATTTAATTCGTTGAAAAGAGTTGTTATTCTCATCTCTAGTTTGGTGATCTTAAATTTTTTGCAAAATTAAGAAGATATTACAAAAATGCTTTAGAGCGATGTGTACAAGCCATTAAAGACAACAATCTTAGTGTTTATTCTGAATCAAAAACATTTGGTATTCCTCCATCAACTTATCGGTACCGTTTAAGGAGTAATTGGAAACAGAAAAATTGTCGGGGCCAAATACATTACTCTCAGCCAACGAAGAAAAAGACATCGTTTTATGGATACAAGAAATGCAAAACTGTGGTTTTCCAGTGTCACGTAAAATATTAACAAATAAGGTGGCCAATTACGTAAAAACAAACTGTCGTCAAACATGCTTTACAAACAATCAGCCAGGTATTTTTCCAACACTAATATTTTTGCTCAGAGTTATTAATATTCAGAGTTATTATTGCAGGTCGCAAATGGTTTACATTATTCCTGAAAAGACATAACAACCTTTGTTTCCGAAAACCAGAAACAATTACATCGGCAAGCAGCAGAGTTAGTGAAAAAGATATTAAAAGCTGGTTTCATAACATCAAGGAATGGTTGACAATCCATGATATGAACGAAATTTTGAATGATCCTTCAAGAGTCTTTAACGGCGATGAAACAGCTTTCAATTTGCATCCGAAAACGAAAGAAGTAATCACGGTAAAAGGATCCAGAAATGTTTACGAAATTAAGCAGGGTTCTGGAAAGCACAATATTACCGTAATGTTAACATTCAGTGCTGAAGGTTGTGTAGTGCATCCCCACGTTATACTGCCAGGCCAACGCATACGAAAGGAGGTTGCTCAAGGATTTCCACCAGCCTGGGGTCTTGGGCAAAGCCAACGCGGGTGGATGGACACTAATAACTTTAGAGAATACATCCTCAAAGTTTTTCATCCATGGTTAGTGGGTCGAGGAGTAAAGTTCCCGATTATTTTTTTTTGTCGATGGACCTTCTTCCCAAAAGTCGATTGAAGTGGCCGATGTTTGTAAATCTTTGGGAATCATTTTGATTTCCCTGTACCCAAATACGACACACAGTACACAACCCGCAGATGTTGCTATTATTAAGCCACTGAAAGACAAATGGAGGGAGATTTTGAATGATTTGCCTAGTGAGAATCCAGGTGAAGCTATCACTATAAAGCATTTCGGTCCCGTTTTGCAAGATGCTGTGAAGGTCGGCATTAAGGCAGACAATATTAAAAATGGATTTCGTGCTTGTGGTTTATTTCCTTTTAATCCAGACAACGTCGATTATTCAAAATGCCTCAATAGATCGGAGCAAAGTAATATTGTAAATGACATTCAAGAACCTAACAGAGTGCTAACAGTGTTTAAAGAACAAGAGACAATAGCTCATACAGACTGCGAATATGCACAGGAAAACCAGGCTATACCATCTACAGAAAAACACTCTTCGCAAAATCAACATCACGTAAATATACCCGTCGAGAAAATAATACAAGCACTGGACATAATGGGCAAACAAATTATCGAAAAAATAACTACTGACGTAAGTTGCCTATCTCGTGAAGAACGGATTATAAGGTTTTTTAACATTGAATTTATTCATTTGAATTCCTTCATTGGTCTATGAGGAGGAATGGCTTGAAGAATATGCTGAAAATAGCATTCCAGTCGCAGACAATGTAGCTAATGCAGATAACAACATAACGCCCAAGTTTTGAAGCTTCCTCCGATTCCTCGCCGTAATGTAAAACACAGAAATTATAAGATACCTTACTATCCCATATTAACTGCTGGTGAAAGACTGTCACAGATAGAAAAAAAATTGAAAATGAAAAGGCAGAACTACGTAGAATGAAAGCTGAACAAAGGATAAAATTAAAGATGAACCGCGAAGCGAAGAGTTTAACTATAAGAAAAAGCAAGAACAAGAAAAAACTAGAAAATAATACTTCTAGCACAATAATTAAAAACCTTAGGTTAATTTAGAAAATAATTTGTTTATACACTGAGCGAAATAAAAATAGCACCACCATGTTTTTTGACAATATTTTCGAAATTTATGTTCCAATTGTAATTCTTTCAATGTAACATGTTAGGGAAATCAATTTTTCAACTTTTTAATGCATGACTTTCGTATCATTGTTTAATATTTATATTTAAACCGAATAAAACACGAAAAACGGTGCGAAATAAAATTGACACCACTTTAGCTTTTCATCAATAGGTCATTATATTTCAAAAAAAAAACAAACTTAAATTTTAATACATTATAAGTAGTGAGTGTATGATCCATTCTTTAGAATTACTTCGATGAGCCATGATTGCACCGACAAAATCAATTTTTTCAGCGTATTCTGCTCGATTTGCTCCCAGCATTCATGGATACGACGTTTTAGCATTTGAACATTCTCAAATTATTTCCCATTTTCATAAAAGCGACGAGCAAGGGTAGACCATAGGTTGTATTAAGTATTCAATTTCCAAAATTTAAAAGGATAAATGTAAATGAAATGTGTGTTTATCTAAAAACCCCTAGTTTGTGAATTTTGGATCAACAATTTTTTTTATAATTGTTTTTTTAGTGAAAACGCTGTACAAACTCGTCCATAATTGGTATACCTACTCTATTTTATAAGACTATTACACATGGTTATTTTCGTTGGAAAATCCATGGTAAAATATGTCAAATCCGCGCTGTTTGACAGAAGCTACCACGACGATGCATATGTAATAGAAAATTAGGAATTTTCTGCCCTTTCTTTTGTTTAGAGTTTAAATTGACGGTTTAACAAATGTTTTAATTTATGCGATTCTTCTTTTCCTTTCTTGGCCTAACGACCTCTTAGGTCATGCCTGCCATTTCTGGCTTACTAGACTTATTGTTACCACATAGTTGGATAGTCAGTCCTCACTATTGGGAACGGCCCAGATGAGACTTGAACCCCGGTCCTGCCACGTGAAGACCGGCGCCGGAAAGAACCGGAGGTTTTAGAGCCAGAGAAGAAAGAAGAAGAAGAAAACCGTTGAGCAGGGCTGCCAATGTTGCAGGTTACAACAGTGACAATGGTTCTTAATTTACTTCAGAAGATTTTACACAATTTTTGAAACTCAATGGAATATCCCACAAACTAAGTGCTCCGTATCATCCAGCCACTAATGGGCAAGCGGGACGGTTTATACAGACGATGAAATGTAAACTGAAATCTTTGCATTGTGCTCGCTCGGAAAAATAATTTGCACAGTATCAACCGGAACTTGAAGAAAAACAATGGAATGAAGGTATTAACATAAGGGCACAGGACATAAAAATTATGAACAGAATATTATCTGGACATGGTTTGTCCAAATACTGGCTAAGAAAAATGAAGAAAGTGGAAGAAGGAGAATGTAGTTTATGTAAAGTAGCAGAAACTGGAAAACACTTAGTTTTCCATTGCAAAAAAATATAGTGAAGAGAGAAAGAGACATGGGATCGAAAAGGAAAAATATTTAAAAGAAAAGTGGAAAGATAAACAGGGACATACAATAGATGCGATTGCCAGATTTATAAGAGAAACAAGAATGGAGATTTAAAACAAGAAAGTAAGAAAAAATAGGTAAATGACTCCAGAAGTCGAAAGCCTGAAAAGAGTGATGAATCTTTGAATATGGTGCAGCATTATAATGCTCAATCATAGAAGGTAGTGCCCCACTCGAAAAAAGTAAAAAGAAGAAGAAGAAGTGCTCGCTCAGGTTATGGTCAATTGGAGTTGCTGGCGAAATGTATGAAATTTGACAGCAACAAAGTGGCTAGCAACTTTTCAAGCTGTCAAATTCCATACATTTCGCCAGCAACTCCATTTGACCATACCCTCACGAATTCATAGTGAACTTTCCCAAATGACATTTTGACAACATTTTTGTATGGCGAGCTGGCTGACAGCCTTAGGTTTCCATACTGAGACGCTGTTATTGATAGCCGATTGCATGGTGAGAAGGCGATTTGTTTACCATCACTGTGTTGAGAGGATGACATTCGTTGTCTTTTGTATGGTGAGCAAGAAGGCTCGCTTTAGAATGTTCTCTACTCCTTCACTCTCGCCACAGTGAGTCCAAATATTGAAACGGCAAATTGACCTCACTGTAGTGAGCGATACCAGATTTCCATAGTTTATCGAAATCCGTTAAAAACGTTGTCGTGAGCCAATTTTGTGCAGTAAAACTCGGTAAATTGTGTGTGTCTGTACGTGTTGGACACGCTGAAAAGATGTTTCCGAAAAAATTAAAGCAAACTGACTTGCTGTACAAGAGACGGGCGCAATTGGAAGAAAATTTTGAGCGTGAATGGGTATCGAACGAAAACGCCAATCAAATCAATAGCGACGCAGGACCATCCGGAAGTAAGAATATTAGAGTATTTAGGTATTGGAAAATCAATCGATCTTGAATGTTTTGATTCTATATAATTGTAGGCATTTTCGTGAATGATGATGAACCGGTAATCTCTGAAAGTGGAGAACTGTACGACTGCTTTGATGAAGAAGAACGCATCACCGATAATGAATCCATCATCAACGAGGAAGAAGTACACATCAAAACTAGGTCAGCAGGTTATTACCCGACAATAAAAACATAGCACAAAGCTGGAAGCAAACAGACCGATATTTGTCCAAGAATCTAGCGATTGCATAATTAGCTATTTTGAAGCACTGTCCAGCGCCCTCGGCTAGCGAGCGGCGCGAAGCAACACGAAACCGAAAAGACAGCTTAGTCAGCAGTTGAACAGAAACGAACAAATCCATCCACACATAGAACACAATTGCGTAACGGAACCCGACAATTTGTTTGCGACAATTCTTGCCTCCATACGAAAAGTGCTACAAAGCTATTTTATAAACGCATAAGGTTAATGAACAGACAAACGGTAGGGCTCTGAGCCAACAAACAAACAACGCATTGAACTCCCAGACATAACATGAAACTTTTGTTTACGACAAAAGCCTTATGCTTTTGTCGCCAATCAGAAAGATAGCGAACGATTTAACCATGCAAAAATAGTGAAAAAATGTTAACAC
>KZ063152.1:57273-73999 GCA_002091835.1 Anopheles maculatus
AGAAGGCATTCCTCTATACAACCGTAGTCCTATACAAATGTGGCCTATTTTGATGCAATTACACGACATACCTAATGTTCCAGTTATGGTTGTTGGTATATTCTGTGGAACATCTAAACCAACTGATATTGAGGTTTTCCTACGGCCATTAGTGTGTAACAAACAGAAAAAACACGGTCGCCATGTAACAAACAGAAACGGACGCAGATAGTAGACATGCACCAGTGACATTGTTTGTGAATATTCCAATAATTGTATTGAGGCACTGATGTTCGGTTTTGATTAACACAACACTTTATTGAGCACTATTGATGACGAGACTACTGGGCTGTTCTTGAGAAACGATCGTCCAGCAACACATGCTGTCCGAACCGAGACTGTTGGGCTGTTGTTGAGTAACGATCATCCAGCTACACTTGCTGTCCGAACGAGACTGTCTTGTTGGATGGTGGTTCTTTAATTTATAACCTTATTTTGGAGACTGATCGTGAGAATAACTTTATGGAAAATTCCATTCTTGTACATGATCCTTTTGTTTGTCTTAATTCTGATTGGTCTAAAAGTGTGAGAACATTCCAAAGATATCTTCTTCACCTGTCTGCTAATTTCTGATTGGTTCTAAACTATGGAAAGTTCCTATTGCAATTCGATATAATTGTTTACTCCACTTTTGATTGGTTATGGCTATTGCGCGTGTTTGGTTTAATATTTCATTCTATAGAATTCTTTAAATGCACGTATGACCAATGTTTGTCCTCATTGTCATTGAGCGAACTTAAACATAACCGTGGGAACCAAGTTCGCTGAGTTGCAATTTCGTTTGCTATGCTACATTATTATTAGACTTGTATACTTTATAGAGGGAGAATTCAACTCTGCTCTATTTGATTCTTTCATACAATTACTCAAAATGTCTACCATTCATCTATTTTACTTTGCGTATTAGGTGTGAGTGATACCATTCAAATTAGATTTTTTTTTAATGCCTCTAATTTACTTTCAAAATATTTTATAGGTGTACATCGTCTTCCCCATGGTGTGAAAAAAGTGGTTACAATATACAAAACCATTAAAATGAAGAATTTGGTAATGAACAATGCGGTGCCTTTGGTCATCGCAGGGCTGAAACACCGCTTATAGATTTACATAACTTTAACATGATAACAAAACTAATTATAGGCGATAAACTGCATCATATAGATTTAGGTATAATGCTTAAGCTCCTGTTAGGATGGGAAGAATCCATAGGAAATTTCGATCCCTAAAATATTTGCATTTTTGGAAAGCGTCAGAACTGTCCAGTTTCTTGCATTACGCAGGCATAGTGTATGCAGAACAGGATAGGAAAACAGCTGTAATGTGTTCGCGCGCACGCTTTCTTACTCACGTCGTCTGTGGGCGCACACGCGAACACACACTTTAGTGTGCGGAAAAATCGGTTCCGCTAACATGATGGTTCCGGCTGTCTTGATCGTCCAGGCGATCACAAAAATCTGGAGGAGATTTTCCTTACTGGATTGTTGGAGACATTGAGGCCTTACCTTGGGTAGGGGGACACTCAAAGCTCTTGAATGAATTTAGACACAACTCTGTCTATGTCCAACGACCAACTCTCTCTGTCGGCCGGGATAGGTGGCTTTATTTATATCAAATTTTCATTGTTTTACATTAAGTTCAAAATACTTAAAATATGTCAGTCCGTCGGGGTGTTAACATTTTTCCACTATTTTCGCATGGTTAAATTGCTCAACATTTTTCCTGGTTGACGACAAAAGCGTAAGGCATTTGTCGCAAACAAAAGTGTCAAATTACGTCTCGATGTTAAACGGGTTGCGTTTGTTTGTAGGTTCAAATAGGTTTTTCTGTCTGTCTGTTTAATTGCTGAGTATATAAATTTGCTTACAATGTTTCTTCCGTGTGAAGACAAGACTTATGGTTATCGTCGCAAACATATGTGTTATGCTGACTGCACGGTTTCGTGTCGAGTTGCATTGCGCCGCTCGCTAGTCGGGTGCGCTGGTCGGTGCTTCGACGGGTGTTCGGTCAAAATAGCTAATTATGCAATAGTTGCATTCTTTGACAAATATCGTTTACTTTGATTCCAGCTGTTTGTGTTATGTTTTTATTGTGGGGTATTAACCTGCTGTCCCAGTTTTGATGTTTACTGTCTCGTGCTATATCGAAAGTTTGGTTCAGCATATGTATAGCATTGTGGATGCTACACAGCTTTTGAACATTTTAACAAAAAACAATATAGTAGTTAAAAATATTAGGGCTGCTGCAGTTTCAGGATCCATTGTACTTATTTTAGCTATTCCTTCAATTTCACAATGCATAGGAAAGAAAAAAATAGAGAAAGTTAAAGAATAGAGAACAGAATCCGACACAGGAGCAACAACAACAACATCAGTTTAGTAATTTGCATGATGATAATCTAATCAATGAAACAGAGACTAATAACAATAGTTGCAAAATCCCTAATAATAAGTACACAAAATGTAAAAACAAAGAAAGTTGTCTCATTTGCGAAGAGAAAGATGCCACGGTTAAAGAACTCGAAGTACAAGTAAAGTTTTTAAAACAAAAATTTGTCGATTCCAAGAAATTAAAAGAAGCAAATGAAAATCTTAAATCGCGAATAGACACAGTTTTCAAGAACAAATCACAGCTACAAAAACAAAATTCAGCGTTAGTTACAGATTTACAAAAACATAAACAGTGTAGTATACCATCAAACGAAATAGTACCCAAAATAAAAGAATTACTTTCAAATACTTTAAGCAGTAACCAAATTGATCTGGTATTGAAAACAAAGCAACGTGTTTGATGGACAAAATTTGAGATTAGTAAAGCATTCACACTAAGATATATATTGCTAATATATATATGTATAATATATTGCTAAAGACCCGTTGCCGTCAATTTCAATATTAGTAAAGTATGCACAGAAAATTGATATGAAACATGGCATTTTGGAAGACGTGCTTAATTTAATAGAAATAGTTTCACAAAATTTCACCCAACGTGATCGTGAATGCGTCATTAGCTTCGATGTGATGAAAGTTGATAATTTATTGGAATACGATCCTGCAGCAGACAAAATATTAGGGCCGTATAATTATGCACAACTAGTAATGGCCCGGTGAATTTTCAAATATTAGAAACAGTCAATTTACGTTGGGTTCAATCAAAGTATGACAAAGGCGCTGATTGTAGAAATTGTACAAAAATTAAGTGAGAAGAGTATTAACGTGGTGGCTATAGTAAGCGACAATTGTCCTGCAAACACAAGTTGTTGGAAAGAATTAGGAGCAGGTGATTTTAAAAGGCCATTTTTTCTCCACCCGATTACAAAAAACCCGAGTATGTAGTTCCTGATGTGCCTCATCTCTTAAAATTAACTAGAAATTGGCGTTTAGAACCTGGATTAAAAAACAAAGATAAAACAATAACAGCCACACCACTTTGCGACCTAATAAATGATAGAATAACAACGGAGATAACACCTACTTTTTCTATATAAAATCAATGAAGCACACCTTATTATGTCGAGCCAGGAAAAGCAAAACGTTCGAAAAGCAGCTCAGCTTCTTTCTCGAACTGTGGCGATAGCTTTAAAAAGATATGACCATAGCGAAACATCACAAGAGTTAGAAAATTTTATAGAAAAAGTAGATTTGTGGTCAGCGTATCAAATTCATTCACTCCAAATGCTAAAGAAGATTATAAAAAATCATACAATGGAAATGAGAATGAAACAAAAGGCACTTATCGATATGTTCGATCTCATACAGAATTCTATAGTTATCGGAAAATCATCTTTGTAGACATTTCAAAAATCCATTCTTATGCAAATAACCTCCCTTAAACTTCTATACGAGGACATGCGACAGAAGCACAATATAAAGTTTCTTTATGTTTTTTTTTACAATATAAAGGCAAAAAGGAGGTGTAGACGACCATCCTTCACCATTAAGTTTCATTTATCGCCTAAGAGTAATTATTCTTGGTAAATCACCTACTATTCTGCATAACCAGACCGATGCCGAACAGCGAAACAAAGTTACACCGGATGAATACCTTACATCGGCGGAAGCCTGTTTAGAAGAACCTACACCAAACGTGCATGAATATGAACAACACGAGGATTTCATAGCAGCAACAATATTTGCAAGAGCAGAAATAACGCCAAATTTACCAGATATACAAATCATGGAAGAAGTAAATGGGATCATAGCCAAAGAAAAAAGTGATTCAGCGAGCGATGTAAGTAGCACATTTATACTTTTGAGTGAACAAGAAGAAGATGGCTTGCAGTACATAATGGGTTATCTGGCTAAAAAATACAAAGATAAATATTCACATTTAGATCTGAGATTACAAACTTATAAAAACATAAACTACCATAGCTATTGCCAGCCACCAATATTTGTGGACCAATCATCGCTTGGAGGATTGTTCAAGCCATCAATTAATTTTCTCAACATTGGTCGTAAAATGGAAAAAATATTCCAAAAATTAAATCCAAATGGCAGTCTCATAAAAAAAACCCGGAAAAACCCGGTAAGAAGACTTACGGTAAATATAAATAGGCAGGTAAATCTTCCTTTGAAATTGATTAAATCTTTCGCAAAACAACGGGTAATAGTTCGGATGCGATACCTAAATATGAAATCTAGTGACGAAATCAATCGTAAGCGAAGAAGACAGCAACAAGATCCAAAACAAGCAAAAAAAATGAGATGATGATCAACTAATCTACGAGCTCTTTGAAGCTAAGGAATGGAAAAGCAATGGCATAACACATGCAGAAAACCACCGCCAGAAATAGAAGAACATCGATCGGAACAGCAGTAACAGCAAAAACAACATCAAATCGACGGCATAATACAAGGCAACTAAACCACTTGAAGGACTACGCTTCTCATTGCGCAACGGAAAAATAGCAGGGTTAGGAGTGGTTTAGTGGAGTCGCATCGAATGTTGATTCCTTTTTCAAGATATTTACGTTTGATGAGTCCCACACTGTTCAACGGGCAGCGGTGGATTGCAACTACCTCGCTTGGTTGTTCGCCTTTTGAAGGTGCTCTCCCCGTTAAAAAAAAAACTTATGCATACGATACCGTATTCCAAAGAATGGCAAAGCAAAGAATCATTGGTTGCATCTTCGCAAGGACGTTATTTACAGTACACATGATCGTTTGATCCTATTAGCGTTCTTCACTTTCCCTAATTTGATGTAGATCGTTTGCAATACATACCGCTAATATGTTATTTACTCACAGCTTTAACTGATGGAATTATAAAAACAAATTCGTAGAAAAACTAAACAAGCTTCAATGTCAACCAGAGCAAACGAAGCGGAGCAGACCACGCAAATAGTGCATCTTCCGGACATAATGTGTTGCGACAAAAAGCGTGAATCCTTCTCATACGCTGGAGCCTACGGCCGCTGGAGATGAAGCAGCAAAGCAAAAGAGCATCCTTGTACATCAGAATTGCATTTATGTCTGATAAGAACCGAGTTAAGATGCTATTACTGTTGATTGAATGCCGGTTGTTGCTTGCTGAATGATGAATACATTTTACCAAAGTAGTTTGTTTCATATAAAGACAACACTATGACTTCTATATAAAACCACACAAACTGTTGGCCGAGGAGCGGGAGGAGATCCTTGTGATTTCGGGCCCCCTTTCGAACACGGGGTCACCCACGACCGCTCAGTCTGTGTATCGTTAAACCCACCGAGGGAATGATTTGATATTAAAGGAAGATTAACCATAAATGAATGCAAAATGTCTATCAACTGAATTACCAACTTTTCAAAACAATCAACACACGCATACAACAACATAGCATCGTGTATACGCTTCGGATCTGTCATTTTATGTTTCATTGATATTCCAAAAACTGTCAAAACCCTTCAATTACGAGACCTGTATATTCAATAGACCTTGGACCACAACAAAAAAATGCCAGTTTTTATCCGTCTGTTCAGTTAGGAATGAGATAATTGTTTGCGCCTAGAGGATATATAATGCAAAAACGTGTCCACAACGCACATTGCTAGTGCGCCTAAAGATAGGCAATAGCCTGACTCTTGGCTTGGTGTCTGGGATAAAACACAACCAGAAAATGTATACATCGCTACCGTAACATGTATCGTAGTAACCTGTACCCCTGGATGGATTGAATAAAGATAAGAAAGGTTTGAGAAGCGTAACATTTGAAGAGAAATTCATTTCACCTTCCTACAACCACCTAACTAGAAAATCGACTTGGAGTCCTTGGCGGGTAGCAACATTTCGACACTTTCTAACATAGTGCTCTCCGGTGTGTCTGTAGCTGTTACCATTCCTTTCTTGCATGGTAACGGTTCTTCTAACGGTCTGCAACATTCCCTTCCTCTCCCAGAACGTGGCTTGTTCGGCTTAACCATCAGCCCGTTCCACTCCTTCCCAATAGTTGGCCAGTTCGGCATAGTCCAACGGCCACTGTTGTTCCTTCCCGGTACTGGGCCACTACCACCACCAAAAGGTCCGTACCATCTTCCTGTCTCCCTTCCCATCCCAAATCCACGGAGTAGGCCGTACCCCTACACCGTCTAAATGTCATTTGGGGACATTCATTTGATAGCTTTTAGCGACCGTCTTTAAATGACAGAGCGATGACCGGTACCAGCGACCGCTGTGCCGAACGACCAACTGTCAGTGTCAGTGTGGGTTTCCGGTATTAGGAAAAAAGTAAAAGATTAATCATTCCTTCTCGCGGTGTCCTACTGTAAAGTCCTGTTAGCAAAGTGTTCTCACAATAAAAGATTTGACGATTCTAAAAGTAGTGCCACATTTCCTTGGGTGCTAAAAGCTCAATGCTGGCAATGGTCAATTTCTTCTTCACATTGACCTCGAATCGGACCACAACAAAAAATTGCCAGTTTTAACCGTCTAAATGTCATTTGGGTTGTAAAATCCTACTCTCGTACAGAAAAATGATTCATGCAGCAACTAGCCTTGATTCACGTCAAGAATAAAAAATGCTAAAATGCTAAAAATGCAGTAAAAAAAATCAAAAATGCTCTTTTTTTACGAAAATAATGGAAAATAAAAGAAAAAAGTCTGTTTATCGTGCTGGGCATTCAAAGTCGGACACTTCAATTTACTAAGAATTTTCGTATGATATGAACAAATTTTTGTAAGCTACAAGCTAGAAGGCCACCAGAATGGCCGAGACGGTAGTGGCACCAGTCATCACACTGCAGGGTCGAAGTTAGAAAAATTATAATTTTTAACATGAATCGGGGTAAAAGTGTAAGGGAAATTAGTGAAATAACCAACGTTAGCAAATCTACAATTCACGATATTATCAAAAGATATAAAAATGAGGGTAGAATTGCTAATAAAAAACCATCAAACGAATCAAAACGAAAAATTAAGGATAGAGAAGGAAGACACATTTTACGACAACTTCGATCGAACCCCTTCCTGAGCTCAGTGGAATTGAAGAACATCATTAAAGATATTCGGGGCATTGATGTAGATTCATCAACAGTACGGCGTTATCTAAGAAAACAGATTTTTTTCGGTAGAGTGGCAATAAAAAAACCAGCTATATCGGAAAAGAACTGAGTGCTTCGACTCGAATTCGCCAAGAAGTATATCAATAAAGATATAGAATTTTGGTCGAAGGTAATCATATTTTTGCTTTTGCAAACATAATTTTTGGATATCATGATGTATTCTATTATTGTTTTTGGTAGATTTTGTTCACAGACGAGACAAAGATCAATCTTTTGGATCTGATGGTCGCAGATAAGTGTGGAGAAAGCCTGGTGAAGAGTATGATGGAAAATTCACCATCAAAACCGGGAAACATGGTGGAGGTTCCATCATGTTATGGGGTTGTATGACAGCGAAAGGTGTAGGAAAAATGCATATTATACGGGGAATCATAAATTCCGCGTATTACATCGACATTTTAAAAACAAATGTTCAACC
Source organism: Anopheles maculatus (assembly GCA_002091835.1). Classification (NCBI taxonomy): domain Eukaryota; kingdom Metazoa; phylum Arthropoda; class Insecta; order Diptera; family Culicidae; genus Anopheles; species Anopheles maculatus. The sequence continues at coordinate 65,269 of KZ063152.1, forward strand.
AAGTGTTCAACAATTGGGGATTGAAAGTGATTATGCGTTCTATCAGGACAATGATCCTAAGCATAAGGCATGGTTGACTCAGATGTGGTTGCTATACAATTGCCCATCAGTGTTAACAACTCCCCCACAGTCACCAGACCTTAACTTAATCGAGTATGTTTGGTATCAGTTTAAAAAAAATGTTGCAAAACGCAAGCCTTCCAAATATGAAAAAATTGGAAGAAATCGTTAATGAGGAATGGCGAAAAATAGATTCGGACTTTTGTTTAAAATTAGCCCAAAGCATGCCTAAAAGATTACAGGCTGTCATAGATGCCAATGGCAATGCTACTGGATATTAATAAACCTGTTATTTAAAATATTTTATAGTGTCCGACTTTAATGCCCAGCACGATAAACAGACTTTTTTTCTTTTATTCTCCATTATTTTCGTAAAAAGGGGCGGCCCGGTGGTGTATCCGATAGCGGCGCCGGTCTTCACACGGCAGGACCGGGGCTCGAATCCCGGCGAACCGCCTCCATGTACGCAGGACTGACTATCCAGCTACGGGTATAACTAAGTCACAGAAAGCTAGCAATTGCTAGCAAGCCAAGACCTACAGAGGTTGTAGTGCCAGAGAAGAAGAAGATTTTCGTAAAAAAAGAGCATTTTTGATTCTTTTTAGTGCATTTTTAGCATTTTAGCATTTTTGATTCTTGACGTGAAGTAGGGACGTAGAAGAAGCCTACTGCAAAGTTTTCAAGTCATTTTATAATTGTAGGCCACTGGTAAAAGCGTCGCAAAGTGGGAAGAGCGTCAGAAAATCAAGTGTCCGCTTTTGACTACCCACCACTGTAATTTTACCTCAGTTTTTATATTCTCGTAAATGTTTTATGAGTGCCGAAGCCGTAACATTATATAAGTGTGAAAGAGATAACCAGCTCGACGAAAAATTTCAACAAGCTGTTGCATGGACCCCGGCAATGGAAAACTATTTTCAAAACTCACTTTTTCGTTTGAAAAAGTTTTTCAGCTTTCGTGGCCGGGAGGCTACTGGATTTTCACGGTCAATGTTAGTTTTCGGTCGCCAGATTTGATCCAGATTTGATTCATTGATAGCATCAAATGATACGAACCATATCGAAGTTCAATCGAAAATTTGAGAATTAGAAGTGGGATCTAACATTGCAGCCCGTGAATATGTTCACGCCAATAAATGGGAATTCGGAACATTTGGAATAACTCCATAGCCTGCCTGCCACGACTGCTGAAAACGTTCTCAGCTTTCACTTTTTCAAGGTTTGAGTGCTGATTATTTTCAAAAGTCTTTTTTTCGCCTGAAAAAGTTTAACAGCTCTCGTGGCCGGCAGGCTCATTATTTGGTTAAACTTAATGATGGACTTATATGGAATCGACACATTGACCAACTAGGTGGAGTTGGTACAGGGCTCTTGAACTGTCCAAAAGCAGCAACTTTTTCGCGTGGTGAAGAGAGTAGTTGTAAAACGCACTGCATCGTTTATGATGATGCGCGGAAGAACTGCTATGATGTTGCTGCTTGAGAACTGTCGTGCTGTGTGGTTATGAGCACTGTAACTGTCACTCCTTTCTTCCGGATGTCAATGATGCGAGGCAGATTGCGAACGTACTAACACACATACCACTGGATGCCATGGCTCCAAACCTGCCGATAATCGACACGCCATCAGTTCTGAAAGCAATTGGTCGCCTGAAACCATCGTTCACCCCGGGACCGGACGGGATTCCACCCTCTATACTCAAGAGATGTGGTGTCACCATTGTACGAATCTTCATCTCGATTTTTCGAGACTCGTTTCGTCTGGGTATGTATCCTGCGAGTTGGAAAACCTCGTGGTTAGTCCCGATACACAAAAAGGGGGACAAATCCAATGCTTCTAACTACCGCGGCATTACATCACTCTGCGCCTGCGCTAAGGTCTTTGAGCTTCTGGTATATGAGCCTCTTCTTGCTGCTGCCTTGAACTACCTCAGTACTGCCCAACACGTATTCGTTCCCAAGCGCTCTACCACCACGAACCTTGTTGAATTTGCTAGCCTTTGCTACAGGACCATCGACACTGGCTCCCAAGTTGACGCGGTATACACGGACATCAAAGCAGCATTTGATAGTGTCCCTCACCCCCTGCTTCTCGCCAAGCTCCAGGCGCTCGGTACACCCGTTCAATTGCTGGCCTGGATGCGCTCTTACCTTGCTGGCCGATCGTACTGTGTGAAAAAGAGATCCAACATGTCGCGTCATATCACTGCTTCTTCAGGGGTGCCTCAAGGGAGCAACCTCGGACCGCTTCTCTTCGTCATTTTTATTAACGATGTAGCTCGAGTGCTCCCTGAAGGGAGCTATCTACTATTCGCAGACGATGCAAAACTGTTCATGCCGATCCACCACCGCTCTGACCAACTACGTCTTCAAGCTATTCTTTCCACGTTCCAGTCATGGTGTTCAAAGAATGGTCTTGACCTGTGCGTCGAGAAGTGTGCTATTATAACGTTTACAAGAAAGCGGTGCCCTTTAGTGTACGACTACTCCTTAAACGGTTCATTCATTGATCGCAAAAGCTATGTTAGGGACTTAGGTAGGAGTCATCCTTGACGAAAATTTGAGCTTCCACGACCAGCTTGAGCATGTTGTCACTAAAGGCAACCAACTGATCGGCTTGCTAAAGCAACTAGCGCGTGATCTTACGGACCCAGTCTCCATAAAGATGCTTTACTGCTCCTTGGTTCGGTCGGTACTGGAGTATGCTTCTATTGTATGGTGGCCCTCTGCTGCTAGTCCCCAGGCCCGATTGGAATCCGTCCAACGCAAACTCACCCGGTTCGCTTTGCGCTTCTGGAGGGTCCAAGTGGACTACGACACTCGCTGTGCACTACTAGGCATCGAGTCGCTGAACCAGCGTAACTGCAACACCCAGAGGTTATTTGTTGCGGGACTTCTGGACGGCCGGATCGACTCCCCAACGCTACTCTCTGGCCTCAACATATACGTCCCACCGAGATTGCTCCCCATAAGGCCGTTGCTCGACGTAGAGGATCCCCGAACCCGTTTCGGCGCCTCTGATCCCTTTCTCTGTATGTGCCGTGAGTTTAACGTTATCAGTGATTATCGTCAACCAGACATGTCGCGTGCCGCGCTTTTGAATTGTATTCGAAGTGTCCGTCGAGCTAACTGTTAAGATTTATGTTTTATGTGTTACAGCTTCAAGGGGGCCCTGAGTGGCTCGTTGAATTCTAAATAAATAATAATAATAATAATAATAATTCGGAAAAAAGAAACCGTCTTCCGTGACGTGGAGAAACACATTATAGTTGTCAGCTAGTAAACTAAAATAAACTAGTAAAGATACAGCACCGGATGCATTGTTTAAATAAGCAATATGTTATATGTCTGGCACACTGGCAACACTGACACCGAGCACCAAGAACCGACCAAGCGAGCACCAGAACAATGAGCACCAGAACGTGGCTCGCACCACTCGCGTAGTAAAAATTTGAGCAGCGCTTCTAGATGCACCTTAATGAAGATTCTGACCGAGCAAAATGTAATGGTGAAGCGTCTCCTCGCGGAAAAGGAAAAGATGATGGCTGACCACTTGAAGCTACAGGTCGACTTGCAGCGTAAAATGGATGAACTCGAGCTGTGGCTGTGGCGATCTATACAGGGAGAAGACGGTGAACTTTCTGCGGCCAATTGCAGATCAGATACTTTCGAGACAGACTTGGCCACGAAAATTACCTGCGACTAATCGGAAGAGTCAACAGCAGCTTGTGGTATCTCAAACGTAGAAAATCTAACTAAACTGGAAGATTGTTTGTATGGCGCAGCTCTAGATGTTTTCGAAGGCTGGTTAGATTCACCTTCATCTGTGCCGTTGATAATAAAAACCCTCCAACGTTTGTTCGGCAAGCCGTCTCTTGTGGGTACGAATATGGTGCAGAAAATCCGTCAAATGCATCCACCAAGACGAACTAATCACCTTCGGGTTGGCTGTCCAATTCATGTGCAGCCAGCTTAGTTCCGACGACCGAAAGCACTACCTAGCTAATCACGAGTTGCTGGAAGATTGGGCCACACACAAACGATCCATCCGAACCAGACGCCAAATAGAGACTACGCTTCGTGAATTTGGCATATGCACGGAAGACTTAGTAGAAAAGGCTAGTGATGTAACTAAGTACATCCCTCCTAAATTCAGCATGCCAAGGTCTGCTATGAATTATGACCGCTCGCACCTCTTCCTACATGCACCAGCTACCATCAACAGCATCAAACAGGAGGAGAGTACCAGCCCTACAAGCATAACACCAAGCGCTAGAAACACTCCAAAAGGTATGTTCTATGGGGCAGGTTAATGCTTTGTCTGCTTCGACCCTACATATCGCAAATTGAAGCACGACAGGCAATCGTGAGCCACGTCTGTTTAGGAATCCATACTTCCAAACCATGCACAATCCAGCTCGAACAAAACGGTTCGAACCTTTACGTTCATCGATAGTGGATCCTCGGCTACCTTCATGGATCAATCCAAAGTGGGTATATGAACTAGGTTGAAACGATTTCAACCGATTTGAAAACTGCGCGTTAGAAAAATAAACCAAAATTTGACAGTTACGGGTTCGATCGTTTGTCAATGTGTGTGTGCTCCATTTAGCTGTGTTATCCGGGGTTACCCCGTGTAAACAAATATTGTATCGGTGAAACTATTATTTTTAAAACCTGTTTGAGAAATAGAGCAATTACGGATTTCGGAGATTCAATTGAGATATCGGTGAGTGTGACGAAAAACTATCTGTGCTGGCATCAGCGGTGAATCAGTAATACTGTATTATTCAACAGAACGCATTTGACTCTGATCCTTGCTGCGACAACGCGCTTCTAAACCTGGATTGCATGAGCATAGATATCCGGAATTAATGAGCACCTTAGAACCGGAACTAAGAAAGTTTGTCAACAAGTATTTGATTGTCGAACGAATTCAAAAGTTTATTTGGATTCATCCTTCTTTCTGCTTATTTCACTTGTAAAACCTCATATCTCTTGTGCCAAAAACTTTAGCTTTAGCAGTTCACCATACTGTTTAACATTTTGTATAGCTAGTTTGGACTCTCGTTTTGTCCAGCATAAAACGTGTTAGGACAAATGAGACCAATGCTACCTTTTTTCCTATACAAGTTTCTATAACGATGGAAGTATGCTACTCTACGCAACACTGAGAAAATGTTTAGAACACCTTGAAGCAAATCTGTTTTCAACATCGATCTTTTAAGTTGAAATATGACTCATTCAGAGCCAGATTTAATGATACGAGGACCGTTCGGGATCGTTTGGGGCTTGAACTTACAAAGAACCTAAATTACTACTTAGCAGATTTAATATAGTAGGGCTCCTAGAACCTCCATACCGCTCGAATGATCCAAAGTGTATAATTTACCGCTATACTCATTGTTCTTTGAACACTGTGAGGAATATTAGTTGAATAGCAGGTGTTCTTGTAACAAGCACAACACTTTATTTTGTAACTTTCGGTTTTTACGCGAAAACTTTTTACAACGGTTGTGCGCGGTTCAAAAACTAGTCCTGCTCTTTTACGTTCAAGTTCGCGACTAAATCCTGCGCCCTAATTTGGTCATTTTTTTGATCGATCGCGATCCAAAGATCGATCGTTGACCCGCTGCCGCGATTCCGATTCTGGGCTAGCGCCACCTAGTGTGCGGTACGCTAACTTAAGCCTAACTAGTCCGCTGATCTTCAGCATTCAGCCACACTAGATGACAACTAGCCCCGACATGTTGACACTCGTTTGTTTACGTTTAGAACCGCGTGCATCGTGAATCGTGCCAACAAACACCTTTTGTTCCAAAGCTCTTAGTTAAATCAGGTGTAAGTTCTTATTAAATGTAAAAACATTGCTTTAAGTAAACACAAATTTCAATAAAATGCATTTAAGAAGAATTATTATTTTTAACGATAGGAACCAATATGACTGGCCGATGTTGTTCAGTTAGTTTCTGCACAAACAATCGTGCAAATGTTAGGAAACGGGGAATTTATGTATCCTTTCATACTTTCCCTTAAAAACCCCGAAATTCAGAAAGAATGGATCAAGTTTTGCACGAGAGGTGAAAACTTCGAACCAAAAAACTACAGCACCATATGTTCCGCACATTTAAAAAAAGAAGATTATCAACTGCAAAAAAAGAAGATTATCAACTGCAAAATTCACCTATTGACCACAGCAGCATTAAATTTCGGAAGCTAAATCCTACAGGTAAGAGTTAAATTTCTACATGCCGGACTATTTCTCAATATACATGAATGTTTTTAGCTATTCCAACAATAGAGAAAAGCAACAGTTTAAGCCTTGCTGAAAAAGAAAATGAAATGACGGAAAATATAGCATGTATACAGGTCAGCTGTATGAAAACCAAGAATTGCATTGTGATCCGGTAGAACCAAGTGAAACCGATCGGATCGTTTCGATGGAGCTGCTGCCGTTGCAGTTAGAAATTGACTAGCTAAAAGCCGAAAATGATAATTTAAAAAGTATTAACATTAATTTAAGAAATAAGTAAGAGCGCTTAAGCAAGGAGAAAATTATGTTGAAGGCTGAAAATGTTGCTCTCAAAAGAGAATTAGAAAAGAGGAACAGTATTAGTATGAATTTTGAAGAGTTAATATGTAGAATGAAAGTATGCCTTGAAAGCAGTTTATCAGGCAACCAAATCGACCGTATATTAAAACAAAGGCAACGAGTAAAATGGACAAAACCAGAACTAAGTTCAGCTTTGACGTTACGGTATTTTTGCAAGAAAGCATACAACTACATGGCAACTGATTTACATTAGCCTCTTCCATCAATAGCAACACTTAAGCGTTATACCAAACAACTCAATATCAAAGAAGGCATTCTGGATGATGTAGAATTGGTTGGTAACATTATGAAGACTTTCACACCAAGGGATCGTGAATGCGTATTAAGTTTTTATAAAATGAAAGTTAACAAAGTACTAGAATATGATCCGGTCGCAGATGAAGTTGTAGGTCCTTATAATTATTTGCAAGTCGTCATGGCGCCAGGTTTATATAAAAACTGGAAACAGCCAGTGTTTATAGGGTTTGATCAGAAAATGACAAGAAATTATTTTTCCATAATTAAAAAGTTTTCCGAAAACAATATTACCATTACTGGTATCGTAAGCGACAACTGCTAGGCTAACATTGGTTGTTGGAAAGAATTAGGAGCATATGATATCAAACATCCTTACTTCAAGCATCCAACAACTCACAGGAGGATATTTGTTTTCCCAGATGCCCCACATTTGTTGAAATGAATTCGTAATTGGCTTATAGATCGAGGGTTCAATTGTAAAGACAAAATTATAAGCGTAGAATTGCTTTTCGAAATGTTAGCCCTTTGATTAAACTAAAAAGCCATCATCGTCAGCATGTGAGAAGTGCTGCAGAACTTATGTCTCGCACAACTTCAGTGGCTTTACGACGCCACTATCATAATAATGTGTCTGCTAGAGTTCTAGCAGATTTCATTTGTTTTTTCAGATTCCTATAATCTTTATAATCTTATAATATAAAATTTTTAGAACTTGACATCTTGACCATGTTTTGGGGCGGTCCAGTGACCGAGGCGACTACGGCGCGCTTTCTCATACAGCAGGACAGGGGATCAATTTCCATCCGGACCGTTCCTCCGTAGTGAGGACTGACTATCCAACTACGTGGTATCCAAACAGTCTTGTAAGCCAGTAATGACAGATATGACCGAGAAGATCGTTACGTCAAAGAAGAAGAAGAGACCATGGTCAACTGAAAACGCAGAATTGCTTTTAGAAAGGCTTTTTACAAGAGGCAAAAATGATCAGACGGTTAGATTTCATCTATCGGCTGGGTGATGTGATTCAGTCCATGGGATAGTCAGTCCTGCGTACGGGGAGGCGATGTGCCGGGATTCGAACCCCGGTCCTACCGTGTGAAGACCGGCGCCGCTATCGTATACACCACTGGGCCGCCCCAATGTATATATTAGGTAATATTAATAATTAAGATTTGATATAATGCTAGCTTTAAGTTCATTACATTGCTACGTTAAATTCAATTAAACAACATGTTATTAATGTGATCTTTTTAGGATATATATTGTAGCATAGCAAACGAAATTGCATTGAATAACTTTGGAACATTGCATGAAAGCATAAAATATTGCATACAAGTTATTAGAACATTTAGAACATGCATTAACGCAAGTAACAACATTTAGAACTACATTTCAATTTGCACACAAGTGGCACACAAAATAATACGTCATAGGTCTCAAGAATGTTGCTCAAGACGTCATGGAAAACACTATTGGTAAACTCAGCGAACTTGGTTCCCACGGTTATGTTTAAGTTCGATCAATGACAATGAGGACAAACATTGGTCATACGTGCATTTAAAGAATTCTATAGAATGAAATATTAAACCAAACACGCACAATAGTCATTAACCAATCAAAAGTGAAGTAAACAATTATATCGAATAGCAATAGGAATTTTCCATAGCTTGGACCAATCAGAAATTAGCAGACAGGTGAAGAAGATATCTTTGGAATGTTCTCACACTTTTAGACCAATCAGAATGAAGATAAACAAAATGATCAGGTACACGAATGGAAATTTCCTTTAAGTTATTCTCACGATCAGTTCCTGAAAAAGGTT
>KZ063153.1:0-43077 GCA_002091835.1 Anopheles maculatus
TGCGAACAGCGAACAAAAAAGAATGGTCGTGCCGCGTTGGCGGAGAGAAGGAACCAAAGGGAATCGGAGTGTATCATAAAATGGTGAGTTGATCGTTTTGTTTTAATAACGAATAAATTGCTGTTGCATCATGTATATTGTTGTTCCGCAATTGTTTGTGTTTGTTGTTATATTTTAAAATCAAAATTAAATATAATTGTGTTTTGATATTTACTTCTTCTTATAGAAGTGCTCTTTAACTTTAAAGAACAAGCTTTGTATGTCAATTTTCCTTTTCAGAAAGGACTCCTTACTTCCCTTTTAATACAATTAAACTTTCATGGTAAAACGTTCACCTTCCAACCGGCAAGATTTGACTTCTTTTCTTGTACCTGAATGCGGTCCTTGCATGAATAATTGAAACCACTTGTCTTTAAGCTGCCAGGCATACGTTATGATTCAATATTCCATTCCGAAATTTACTTCGCTCCAACAACATCCTTTTTGTGTATGTTTGTGTATGTGGCTCCCAAACACGAACTGTTTCCCGATGAGGTTTCCCCATTCCTGTGGGATTTTGTGTACCAGTTAGAAGAAGCATAAGCTGTCCTCATGCATAGTAATATGATATTCAACGAGTAGATACATCTCACTGTCGGTCTTCTTGTTATAATCGGTAACCAAGCTGCCTACGAGTGAACGAACTGACGGTTGTCCTTAGAATAGATATGTTGTCGTTTGATTTGGATTTGCTTCTGAATGCTTTACTCGGAGTCAGAATGAAGGATTTTTAGTTGGGGATTGCGTTCTACAAAGTCACATTTGTAAATGATATTTGAGAGTAAGTTTGTTTTGTTATATATTGACGAATCATAAAGAAACTGCTCTGCCTTTTATTCATTGTATTTGATTTGGTTTTGCATTGTAGACACATTTTAAAGTGATTGATTTGTTGCATGCTTACAAATACACTATATTTTAATATTATTTATGTTAATAGCATTGAAAGTTATGTTTTACTAAGAAAATTTGTAACATTTGAATTGAAATGATAAAGAAACACGAGCTCTAAACGTTTATCGAACGGATAGTAAAAGGAACGCACAAACTGCTTGGGCATTTTGAATGATTAAATTTGAATCAAAAGATAATTACCGCCTTATGCGTTAACTTATGCGTTAACTTATGCGTTATTCTGACCATGAGTTTGCTCGACTTCGACATCATATAGGACACAACATAAAATTCGTATGGATTTAAATCCAGAGAGCTCGGAGGCCACAAAGTTCTGTTCAGGAAGTCGGTTAAATTGGTTCGAAAGCAGGCTTGGACCATATTTGCTGTATGGTGGATCTTAGCTTAAGCAAACTAAGCATATGTTTCTGGCACCGAGCTTTTAGTGTGGTCTGCGCGTAGTGTGGTCCCCGAGCCATCAGCGTTTACAGGGTTTCGTATTATCTCAGGGACCTTGTTTAAGGATATCACGAGAACCGCTTTCTTATATGTTTCCACTTGGCCAACCGCTCTCTTATATGTTTCCACTTGGCCTTATCATTCAGATTAAATTCTCCAAAATATAGGTTCAGTAGTACACCATCTACATTTTTATGTTTTTTTTTTTAAATGAAAATCAAGGGCACTGCACTCTGGAATAGGGACGTCCAAACCCAGTTGTCTTGTGTATCGTGGAGCTGCTGTAGCACGAACAATTTTTGGACCAAAAAATCCCAAATTGGCGTACAATGTCCCGAAAAAAGATCAGCTTACCTTGATTCAACCAACTTTTGTTGTAAGCTCCTGAATCGATTATTTAAGTGTCTCGAAAGCACTCCTTTATACAAATCAATCGACGGAACCATAAGCGGATGTCTGCTCCACCCGCCGCTAAATATGCTAAAACGCATGAAAATGATTTTCCGATACTTTGTACAGGCGTAAAAATGTTTTGTAGAATATCGTGTTAAACGTTTGCGTAAATATTGGTCACATTTTCTGTACAAATCTTTCCATACAAGTGCTCGCCAAACCACACAACAGCACACTTTGAACTCGCAGACCCCCGAAATTGCACGACTGAGTGCGTTTTTCCCACAGGTACTTTTCTTCCACCGGATCCGGGTGTACACGTCTCGGACGCGGACACGAACGCCGCCACTCTTGAGAAGAAGTAACCCATCTTAAGAAAAGGCCACACAATGGCGACGATAACCTTCTCTCCACAACCTTCCACCCCACGAAAATATGATGAGGTTGAAGCATTTTAATTTCGTTCACCTGCCACCCGCCGCCCCACTTGACTTTCTTTCTTCCCGTCGTCTGTCTGTTCGTCTGTCTGCAAAGCATGCCTTGGCACTGATTTTCCCATGCGATAAGCGTTACACCTGAGAAGACACGCGCGGCTTGGGTTCGGATTGTTTTGTTATGCGCCAATCGGTGCCGGTTTCTGCCACGGCTTCTTAAGGTGCGACCCTTTCCCCGTTCGTGATTAGGTTACGTTGCACCCTTCCTGGTACGTTTTCTTATCGGGTGGGAAGTGAAGAAAATTGTCGGAAGCAATGTGTCTTAAGCGTGAATAAAACGACCATCCTACCGTTGGTTGAGTTGGGTGGTTGGAAAGTGCAGCAGGAAAAGCAAAGCTTGTTGGCTGGTGGGAACAAATAATGATAAAATCTCACACCGTACGGAAGAACTGCTCCACCCGCGAAGAATCTCGGGCTGAGGTTTTCTCACAGAATTGGCTAAATACGGAGGTCTGTTTGATGATTGTGATTAGCATGCAAGAAGGAGGTCTATTTGCACGAAATATTCCGATTTATGGCGTTCGTCTGGCAGCGTTTTGTTTAATACTTTTACATGGTTCTAAACACGGAAATAAAAAAAAAACTTTACAGAGCATTATTACACGAAAAGTTCCATGAGAAGATGCAAAAAATCTGGTTACAAGAAAAAATTAAGATTTTTCACAAAAAGTATTAAAAAAATCACAGACACTGTCATCCCTAGTCCCAGGCCACTATAAACCCACATTCTTCTCAATTATCATTTATTCAAACATAAAAGGCTCCCCTTTTCATCCTTCAGGCACGCTAACGTTAATGCACGATCGTGTTTAAAGGGACGCCGATAGCGGCCGGCGAATGTTGAATGTTTTTTGTTTCACGGTTCACGGATTCGCTTCCCACCTTTAAACTATGGCAGCTCGATTCCTTGGCCCTGTTCTTTTGCCCTGCCGAAGATGACGAAGGGACGCACGTTTGTGTCTTTTGGATTCACGCAAGTCTCATTCGTTCCGCGCACTGAACTTGAGCAAATGCTGTTGCTAATAATAGTAAAAAAATGAAAAAATTGAGTTAGAAAAAGCGGAGCTTCTTCTTCTTCTCTGGCACTACAACCTCTGTAGGTCTTGGCCTGCTAGCAATTGCTAGCTTTCTGTGACTTATTTATACCCGTAGCTGGATAGTCAGTCCTGCGTACGGGGAGGCGGTCCGCCGGGATTCGAACCCCGGTCCTGCCGTGTGAAGACCGGCGCCGCTGTCGGATACACCACCGGGCCGCCCCCCAAAGCTGTCTAAGGTCCATGTAATTCAGTAATTAAAAACATTTGTTCATTGGACGATGTACGGACACATGTCAAGGGGGAGTTTGAGCAGACGGTACAAACCATCGGATTGGAGGTTGACGAGGCGAGAACCAAAATGATAAACGCAGGGGTGATGTATACAGATTGGTGATCGATCCTTTGAAGTCGTACAACATTTTACCTATCTGCGATCAAAAGTCAGCGCTGGCAACAAGGTGCGAGTTAAAGTTACGGTTGTTTTAAAAATAAATAAAGTTTTTTATGCTGATCCGGTGGCTTAACGTTGTTACTCTACGATTGCTATAGAATGACAAGAAAGGATCCTTCTATATACGTTTGCCCTGTTGCATCTAGTTTATCGCGACTAGGGTCTATTGGGAATCTTTTCGATCACAAAATTCAAATTTTCCATTACTATTGCTCAACTGCTCAAGATCAACTGATGAAGCTGTGAGAATTTGTCAGTACATCAAAGACATATTAGATAGGATGGTGGATAGCTAGCTGGATCGCTAGGACACGTAGTCAACGGATGGACGTTAGTCCTTTTTTATGCATTCATTACAACTACCGTAATAGGTTAGGCATGAGCTTCGGAATAAGGTTTTCGTACCACTCCTAGAAGTCCCTTATGGTCAGACAGACACCTTCGCTCACTCAAGGCGGATCTTCAACGTGCGCTTCGTGCGTATCGAATTCACCGCTCCTCCTACGCGTGTTCAAATACGCAGCATCAGCACACCGCAGCTACAACAGGATCGCACTCATACCGCGCGCATCCATTCCAAACTCTATTCCAATCCGATATCCTTTTGGCGTTTTGTAAATAGTTGTCGTGGCCACTCCGGTATTCCTCGTGTGATGACTATAGGCAATCGCTCCATATCCTCTCCCCTGGCAATTAGTAACTTGTTCGCGCATCACTTTGAAAGTGTTTTTGTAGACCCAGCTAGCTCATCCGCGTCCCTCGGGCCCGGACTCGCGGGCGTTCCTCGCGATGCCATCAACCTGAACTCCGTCATGATTGATGAGCCCTTGGTACTTCCCGCACTCACCCAGGATGCCGTACTGCTCCTTCCAACTATCGAGGGATCTCAATCCTATGTGCTGTGTCATAAGTCCTCGAGTCTATCATCCACTCTTCTATCCTTCCATTAGTACACCCGCATATCCCTTCTTCCCAGCATGGCTTCATGCCTAGACGCTCCACCCTGTTAAACCTTATTTCTTTGATGCTCGACCTGTACCCGTATATGAGTGCGGGTAAACAGGTAGATGCCATTTATACAGACTTCAAGACGGCGTTCGACTGCTTGCCCCATAAGCTACTCTTGGCCAAGCTCGAGCGTATGGGATTCGGTGGGCCCCTTCTCCTCTGGTTCTGTTCCTTCCTGAAGGACCATATAATATTGAGGAAAACAATATTATAATAAACTAAACAACCTAAACTTATCGTACAATGAAATCATTATTATCTGGTCACCATATTGTTTACTATAAAGTTATTCTTTATTTGTTACATTAGTGAGTTTCTCACTGTGATGCTTTTATGCTAACAATTGCTAAGCATATTGCGCAAACGAAGTGGAAAACATAAATAGAATATATAAGCAATGTGGAGTGAATGCAGCTGTTCATGGTCGTTCAAATGCTATGAAGTTTTTTTTGCACTTGACAATTTCTGCTCCCATCACTGTGCTTCAGTCTATTCGGCTGTTTGATCACCACTGAAACATTATTATCGAGCTCTGAAATGATGGGGATGTTAGATACTTCTACATAGTAGAAAAATTGCTTCATCAACAAACATATTGGTGGTAGAAACTCCATGTAAATTGGGTGGTCCTTGCATACAACGGGAAAGATCCTCACCTATTCTTCTGAATTCTAACAAATCTAATTAGCAGAATTTTACTGTTTTAATATTCTCTTCTTCTTTCTTGACCTGCTCCTAGGGAGCACGTGTAGTAGACATGGCCTGGTGTCCAATTCGTTTCCGGGAATCTCGGTCCATAGCTGCACTCCTCCACCCCCGGCTGCATCCGATCTCCCTCAGGTCTAACTCCACTTGATCCAGCCAACGAGCTCAATGTACTCCTCGCCTACGCCTCGTGTCGAATGGGTCGCTGACGAGCACCTTCCTGGCAGGGTATGAGTCCGGCATCCTCATCACGTGACCCAACCAGCGTTTCCTTCCGGCTTTGGCAACCGTCAAGATGTCTGCATCGACAATCTATATGCGATATATGGCGCATTTCGTACGTCTTCTGGAGCCCGTAGTTCTGTTTTAATATTGTATTGATGAAATGTACTCGACGCCGTGAACAGGTGAGTCTTCTTGATCATCTTTCGTCCAGCACCTGATTGTCTGATTGGTCTTTGATTATAATGAAAACATCTTTGGAGTGTTTTTATCCTTCATTACTAAATGAGATTATATGAGTTTTGCGCTGTTCGTAGGATCAAAAAGAGCCAGCAACAGATTCATATTTGGGTGTTGTGCTGTAGTACACCAAAATCTCCAGTCTTAATTCCTAGTTGGATTTGGCCACCGCTTTATCATAGAACGAAAGGGAATTACTTGTCTGTACATTACATTCGATCAGTCACTATCTTCGATCAGATTGATTACTATGAAGGATTTATCAGTATCTTTGTTCGCTTTTGCCTTGGAAGATTTACACGGTTGTTTTTGTCCGTCCGTTTTTCCTTTCCGCACCAGTTCGGTTAATTTAAGACGGGAGCGATGTGAAGTTTTCTGCTTTACCCGATTATTGTGGTTTACCATCGACAGCAGTGTTCGGTTGAGAAATCGTTTGTTCGTTTTCCGTAAAGGACAAGGACGCCAAGCAGTGGAACCGTATTCATCAGCGCGCAATTTGCCTAGCCGCGTTTCTCGAAGGATTTCTTCCACCGCTTTGCTGAAAAATAAGAAAAACATTAGTTTAGGATACAAAATCAATTAATCTTGTTAGACACATACTTGGTAAGTTTATCAGTACCAGTCGTTGTATCTGCACCTTGCACAGACACAAAAGTAGTTGGCATTTGTTTGGGAGCTTTGTTGCAAGCTACTGGCTTTATGGAACCGGGAATGATGCCATGTCGCGGAGTCGATGCATTAGCTTTGTTTACGTTGCAGGAAGCAGTCGTTGGCAAAGCCACAGACGCTTTACGAACGACACCAGGTATGAGCTGTGGTTGGCCGTACATCTCCACCATTGATCAAGCAAATATCACAGACTGTTATGTCCACAACATGTCGGGGAGTTCAGCATAATGAAACTTAAACAACAATAAGGAAGAAAATAGGTCTTGAATAGCTAAAATCGTTCTGAAATCACTAGAGTAAACTTTTGTTGTTCTCAAACGTAAACAAATATGCTCGTTGACAGTTCCAGCAGGTGCTGACGTTAGACGTCAGACGAATGGATGTATAACAGCGTATTTTAAAATGGCAGTTGAGAGCAGATGAAGCACAGCACACCCGTTGGAGCTTAAAAAAAGAGAAACTTCATAATAGGTATTTTCTTTCGTTTTAAATATTATTCAAAAAATAACATTACTCACACCACATCGTGTTTCACCCATTGTTTCTTTTTCATGCTTTTTTATTAATAAATCATGAATTCAAACTTTACAATTTCTCCCTCCGGTGGTTTCTTTTTACACGTGGTTTTTACCACCTTTACCTTATTCCATCGATGATGCGGTTTTGGTTAATGAATTTAAAACGATAACTGTTCATGTCTAGCTTTTTTCCTAAGGGTACGAATGGATTGTGATGCGGTCCATGTATCCATGCTGCAATCGAGTTCGACCGTGTGATCGCTAAATTATTATGACGTGAATCATGCGGGGATTCGTTTCCTGTTTTGGTGCAGGTGTCATAGGAAAAGTTATTACACCGAATGCTACGAACAGGATTTGTTCGGGAAAGGTCGATTATAAAAGTGTGAAGGGGGGATAGGTGGAAGAAAACGCAAAGTGTGTAGCACTTCCTGTAAGTTTCCTGTACCTGGTCTGTTGCGAGTTGAGTTAATTTTGCAAACCTGCTCAGTGGTCATTTTTGTGTTTTTTTTTTGTTTGGGTGCATCGCTATGCAAGTCGCTTGTAAAATGTATGATGTGCTGATGATCTAGACACTAAGGTGTATCCGTATAGTACAATTGATTTAAGGTAACAAACCGTATGACAGTGAGACAGTGGCTGTACAAAATACACTAGTGTAGGTTTTTTTTTTCTTGTTGTTATGTTCGTTCATTTGTTTCTGGTTCATTTGCTAGTTTTCTGGTTCAGCTTCAAGGATTGGTCCATTGCACTTGGTTCCAACCGTACACGTTAATGCTTTGTGCTTTCGTTCAGGGAAAAACGGTAGAACACTAATCAAATTAACTCAAATATTACAGTCATGCTGGTAACAAATCGCTCGCTGGTGATGTTGTATAAATTTATTCAATGAATGCATGTTGCCTCTTTGATGCCTGTTATATCACTAATCAACCAGCAACACATTTACAAGATATCAAACGTAAAGTAATTAAACAAACTGTTCCAAAGCTGTTCCAACCTTTGCTTGCGAAAGTGTTGGCTCTCCATCTCGCAAGGCTTCCGTGAACAAAGAATTGCCCAGCACACGGGATAATTTCAAATTTTCTATAACAATCATCTTTCTCACCAATGCTTTAATCAAGTTTCGTTAACGGTTTATCCCAAAAAACGTAACAAATTCATAATGCAAACAGAAAGTGTCTTCTAACGGCGTAATGCTTGACAATATATGTACAAAATGGTATCTAACTGCGAAACGCGTGTCTTTCGGTTCTCTATCGAGTTGATGGAAGAATCACCAAAGGCTGATGCTACCAGCTTCTCTCCACGATCAACGCCATGGTTCTACAAATACTCCCGATACATTCTAACTTAGCATGTTAATGTGTTTCAATCGATTATCGATCGAGTAAACCATTAGCTAGTGCCTCGGTTTGTGATTGGTACCTTCGTCCGAAAGAGAGATCCTTACCGAACCTACTTGCCCATGTAAGTATGTGTGTGTGTGTGTATGCACTTGAAACCCAGTACGGTGCAATGTTGAATGTTGTGTTAGTATGTGGTGGAGCGCATAGGATTTCCTCAAACTGTCTTCTTCCTAACTTCCCATCTCCATCAACCTGGTATCAATGGACGATGATCGTCTTTGTGTGAGTATAATTCTAACATTTATCCTATCCTACTGCAAATTTGCGAACACTTCACCTCTGTCTGTGGCGGTGAGACGTGGCGTGTTCTAAAATAGTACAAAAATAAAAGAAAACAATATCGATTGTACGGAAGATCGCTTAATCTAAGCTCAACTTGTCTGAGGTTCGATTATCGTAATCTCAATAAGCAAATGAAAAAGAAACGGTGTGAAAATTCCACGTGAAGGTTCAGGTTTGTTCGCCAGTGTGATAGTCGCCCACAAGTAGTTCAATTAAAACAACTAACCAAGAAGAGCACTTTATGGCGCATTAACGATACTTTCCAAGACGCTTCGGCCACCGACACACGGCAGGTGGGAACAAAACGCAACTTTTTTTCTCTTGCCAAAAATACCGACAAACAATATTCTAACCCAATTTAGCTAACCATCATCCACCGCGGGTCAATGGGAGGAGGTCATGATGATGACGTCCGGTGCCGACTTCCGGATATCGGCACCATAGGGTCCACCACCACCGCCGCCTCCGCCAACGCCGCCACCACCACCACCACCACCGCCAGGTCGTCCCGCACCAGGACCGACACCGGTCTCAGTCAAGTTTCGCTCGTGGGCGATCTTCTGAAGCGTATGAGGATGATGATGTTGGTGCGTGTGCGTGTGACTGTGTGAGTGACCATGCTGACCGGGCGGGCCATGTTGTTGCAGCTGTTGCTGCAACTCGTCCCCACGGTCATCGTACCCGCCCGAACCGGGTGGTGATAGGTCCTCCAGCTCGATACGGTTCACCTTGGAGCTTTTGGTTCCTTCGAGCGTACCGCCACCGGCGTGATGATGGTGATGGTGATGATGATGATGTTTCACCCGCGGCGGTGGGGGTGTGACAGCCGGAAGTTGTTGCTGCTCCTGCTGCTGTTGCGTTTCGTACCCGAACGTTGAGAAGCGTATGCTGTTTTGTAGCTGATTGGGCGACTGATTGACCTTATTTTTAAAGACCGGTTGGAAGAGCGATTCCCTAAAACAAGATACAGAGTGAGAGTGATGAGAAATGCTGTAATTCTAGCCATTCAGAACAATGCATCTCGACCAAGCGCACGTACCTCGTCTGGCACGCCATATCGCACATGCCTCCACCATCGCGCCCCAACGTGCCGGACCGCGAAAGCGGATCCTCGTGATAGCTGCCCCGCAGTACATCCTGCGGATCGGCCTTAATGTCTATCCGGCTGCTAAACATGTGCGGTCCAGCAGTTCCTCCCCCGCTGCCCGCACTACCCCCACCGACGCTCCCGATGCCCATGTCGCGATAATATTGTCCATTGTTCACGTTGGTCGTACTGCTGCTCTCGAGCACATTGATTGGATCCTTGTCGAAGGCGGGCGGTGGCAGCTTGGTAATGTCCAGATCGACCAGCTTTTTCGTCGAATGACGTCCGAGCTCGTTCAGCTTGCTTTCCCGCGACTGCCGGATGTGCTCGCGGATAATCTTGTGGTCGCGTATAATCTTCCGGCTGCAGTTGAACAGAAACAGCAGTATCATCCCGCCAAGTATGAGCCCGAAGACAATCACGATGATGATGACGTGTTCCGATTGGGCAGCGGCTTGTTTCTACGAAAAGTGCACAAAAACAAATGGACGAAAGCGGATGATGTGTGCTACAGACGCATATTGTGGGCCACGTGAAAACTAACCTGACACTCATCCTCATCCCACCGGAACCGACAATTGATGCGCCCGTTGCATCGCAGCTCGCCGGAAATACAGGTCGCATCCTCGCAGTCATACTCCGTGTCGTCGCAAGCTGGTTGGTGGTCACGGCACGTGGAAAGTAAGGGAAATCGAAACCGTAAATTAAACGGACGATACAAAACCGATGACCCAATGTGCAATCATAATGCTGCACTAGTACTTACTTTCGCCGGCCGCCTTCTCCCTAAATGCAGTGAAGAGGATGGAGAAGGTGGAATTAATGGCGGCCGCTTCCGCAAAGAAGCGGATGTGCAGGACGTTCGACCGCGATACGACCGAGTCCGCGATGGAGCCGCAAAAGTTTTTCAGTCTGGTGGGGGAAAAGCAGGAACGAGAACGAGATTATGGCGGACGGTTAATTTGTGCCTGGAACGTAATGTGCTGGTCCCAGGTCACATAACTATTCGTCAGCGACGGTTACATCCGCTGAAGGACGCTGGGAGATTGAATTATCTTGCCTTACCTCGACGGTAGATCCGTCCGTTCGGTGAACACATCGACGAAGTTGCTTTCGCAATCGTTTGGTCGTTCAAGCTTGAACTTCAGAAAGGACAGTTGAATCTGCAACAGGATTTAAAGCGAAACGGGTGAGTGAACGCCAGCGCAAAGTGTTGCTCAAAGCCTCAACAAATCTGAATAATGAGGTGCTAAGTATCGATTGAATTTGGTGAGTGTCGGTGTATCTTACCTTCCACCCATCCGCCACTGTGACGACCCACATGCAGTCAAGCGATAGGCCATGCTCGATCACGGTTTGCTGCTTCTCACGCGGAACATCCGTCCGGTTGACGAATCCCTCCATACCGGACACCTCCATCCGGCAGCTTTCGTCATCGTAGATGGCTGTAAAAGTGACAAAACCCGCACGAGTGCAAATCACTTCACGTCAGTAAAGTGTGTGGCAACAACACTGTGTCAGAATCGTCATTCCCGTCTACACTACTTACATGAAGTGGGTCGCGGCACGTAATCATACACCACGACGAACCCATTGTACTCGATGTTCTCGTCCGAATGGAAGTGTAACCACAGGAATCGCTCCTTCGAGGTGATCATGGGCGGGTAGGTCTGACCGCAGTACTTGCCGATCAGCGTCGAGAATCCGTGCGCTCCATCACGGATCTAGCAGCGAGGGACAGAGAGAGAGAGAGAGAGAGGACACAAAAAAACCCGGCACGGAAACCGTTTAGTGCATTCAAACAGCAGGGTTCACACGGTGGTGGTTCAACCAATCGGTGACTATCGCGCTTGCCACGCATCATTACCTCGAGAAAGTCGTACTTGCACTCCTCCGACGGTTCGATGTGAAAGTGGTCCCGGAAGTCGAGCCGCACCAGAAACCCGACCGGTGCCTCCAGCACCACCACACAATCGCTGTTGTTCGGATAGTTTCCCGGCCAGCCCGGGTTGTAGAGCGTTTTCGAGTCCGGGTCGCCCATCGTAAAGGTTTCACAGTGCGGTAACGCGGACGCACCGGCATACTCCGGCGGTACGGCACGCTGGTAGCGTAGGTCCCGGCGCGGTATAAAGCTAACCGCACCGTCCCGGTCGAGGTTGATAATGTCGACCGCAACGAAGGCATTACTGTCGGCGGTGATGTCCCCGACACCGGGATGTCCGGCACTACCCGGGCCGGGATCGCCCTCATCGTACGGTATCCCCCGGTGGGGTGGCAGTGGCCGTGGTGCACCGTACGGTGGTGTTTCGGTGGTGGGCAGCGCTATCGGCAGTTTGTGGAGCAGCGCGGTCGAGCTGGTCGATCCAAGCTCACTGGCGAGGGCCGTCACTAGTAGACCTGAAACAAGCGATGCGGTACGGTGAACCAAAAATCGAATTAAATTAACAGCTTCATCATCATCATTACGGCGGGACAGGTTGTCGTCAGCTCACCTGCTAATACGTTGGCACCGAACAGGAAAATACTCATACAGCCATGGACACTCATCGTTGCGCTCTCGCTCGCCAGCACACACACCCAGACGCTCGTCCACAAACAAATTCTTTCGAAATTGCTCAATTTCCACTTTTGCTAAACGCTTCCTTCCTTGCATTAAAAGCGGTGTGTTCGCCGGTCGCTGCTTGTTCCGAACTCGGCCGCCGGCGGTCCTTAGTTACTTGGTGGATCGAAATGAGCACACCGCTACTTCGAATTGCTATGATTCGATAAAGCGAATCCTGCCAATTTTGGCTCACAATAGCAGGAAACTGAAATGTATTCGTTCTGGACGTTGGTTTTTTTTTTCGCTCTCTCTCTCTCAATTTTGTCTAATCCCGTAACATCTTGCAGTACCGACAGAATCATCGAATCTTCATTTTCGCTAGTTACCTGGTCCAGCTGCCCATCGCCCAAACACCTACATACCGCACGATCCACGACAAGTTCAGGTGAAAGCAGCTTTAACGAGTAAATGTAATTATTTACTAAGAGTATGCCCAGCAGTACAGGCGGGCTTTTGCGGGATATAAAATTGGGTTCTAGGTTCTGTTTGCTTTCCACGCTGCTAACCGAGCAGTTCGGTTGTTTTCCGACGCATTTGCTACCCGTACCGTGCCCGTGGTAGTACGCGCCAAGGGTTCCCTAATGGTTTCTCGAAAAAACACTTTATATATATAGCGAAGGGGGCGCAGTTTCCAGCGCGCGCGTTCGACGCGTTGGCAGCAACTAAAACCGGTGTCCCGAAAGGTAGGAGATGCTGTAAAGAAAGGAACGAAAAAATGGGGGGAATATAAAAAAAAGGTAGGTTAGTATTTTTGGGACATTCAGGGGAAAAGGTTTTCTGTCGCAGCGTAGCGTCGCGTAAGGATACAGGCAATCAGTCACGTTCAAGGATGCACAGGCAACTCCGCCCCAAATTCGATTAGGTAGGCTGGAAGCAGAGGGGGGAACGTCCCTTCGCTACGGCACGCCAGACAATGATCAACTAATCAACTTCTGCTACCCGCTGTTCGGTTGCCCACCCTTTGCTTGCGGCGGCATCGATGGGCGAACCGTTTCCAGGAAATCGAGAAGCTGCACGACGGACGAAATACCACTTAAAAATATGTCCTTTTATGAACACGCATCAATCTTTTCTTTCGTGACGCTTTTTCTATCTCTGTGATGCCGGGCCGGGATCCGGAAAAGTGGCACGCATCTCCACTAACCGATGATTCGGTCGGTGATTGCTGATCGATTGCCGAGCATGTAAATGATAAATGGCCATACACACGGTTGGAAAGCGGTCAGGAAAAGAGGGTCAGCGCTTGATGGGGGACAATTTTCCCGACCGGTAACGCAAACTTTAAAGAACCAAGAACAAACCACGAACGAACGCAATTTAAGAGTGGGATTAAAAAGCCACATATGCATCGCCTGGTTCGGAATGTGCGGTTCTTTGCGTAAACCTTGCAGGGTGGTGCTATTTTTCGGCCCGATCCGATTAGATAGTTTCCCTGGAAATATTGTGTATTCGCGAAGGTAGGTAAGAAAAATAACCCGACACTCTGGTTCAGTTTCGAGTTCCGTTTCCCGGGCGACACATCCAGCGGCCGGTATTCGAGTCCGCCCCAAAGGTTCTTCGAAGGAAAAGCATTGAGAAAATTAGGACGATAAATCAATTTAACGCTTCATCCCTTTCTGTCACTGCGGCTGGCATGGGCTGACAAGGAGCATGGTAACTACTTATAGCTTTAAGTTCGCCGTCAGTGCTTCGGCGAGTCCCAAGTAGAAAGCATTGCCCGTACCCGAGAAAGTACGATTGATTCTCCAGTGTATTATGTTCAATTTGCCAAAAGGGACAGCACCCGGGTGCGATTGTATGTCCAAGCACTTCCGGGGGTCTCGTTTTTTACCCGCCCGTGGGAGGTACGATTGTGATAAAGAACCCGGTATGCTTTGCCGGGTTGCCCAAGCCCCCGACGGACACCAAACAGCAATGCGACTGCCAGCTACGGGCGATAATGGTGTCGTATTCTTCTGCGTGGACAATGGCTGGTACTTGCTGTACTTAGACGAGCCATTTATTGGGAAAGTTCTACCAAAGGGGAGGGAGGGACGGTTTTATTTGTTCCGGGGCGCCAAACCAAGGATTCTGATAGTCCAGGTCCAATTGATGGACCCTTCATCATTGGGCGAGCAGAGTACTACCATCGGCAAACCCCAAAAACCTAACCTGTTCGAATCTGTGATCTGTGACTTGTTTGCGCTATCTGCTCGGTCGGAACGGTCAACCCACTGTGTTGGGGAGTGAAGAGAATAAGATAAGAAAAGTGCTTTGAAGCCGAAATGTAAACTTCCTTTTGCTGATGTCAGCCAGAATGCTTCAATGCTTCGTGGAACGCCAATGGTTCGAGCGCCTTCATCTTTCTCCACTAGGCACAGCTTTGACGGTGAGAATGGTACTTTACAAACGTTTGTTGGAGTGTTGAATGTTCTCGGTTGTCGGGTGTTTCGTACAACAAAGAAAAACATAACTCATTGACTCCGGAACCCTTGCCAGTTGATTGAACTGTTTTAGGTGAGTGCTGTTTCCTTTGATGATTCTGACGGTTGTTCCAATTGTATTGTTACTATACTCTTCTGTTCTTCTGTAAAAAAATTATAATACAATATTTTCCGTGTGCGTTGTAGCAACTAATAATGCTACTATTTGTTGCAGTATTTTAATTCATTTCACAAACCCATTTTCGGTTGGTTTTTTGAATACATTTAAAAGAATAATAAAATAATCTGTTTCTCGTCATAATACAAAATGCTTATTCAAAGTGCATATACCGTTTTTGTTTTGTGGGATATAAAACCGGTCTTGTATGACACCTGTTCTGAATTTCTGCTCCAAATACGAATCTGCTATAAGTTCCTGGTATTATTTATGAAACTATTTGGATGTTATTTGTTACTTTACTGTACTTTCTGTTACTGTATTCATATCCATTTATATCATTAGCTTAAAGTTATCTTCAGTTCCATCAAAGGAAGCTTGCACAAAAGATAGCTTTATACAAAAACTAATTGTAATCCTGAACTGATAGTTCGATTTAGGTTTGATTGTTTTAGTTTCTGAGCAAAAACTGGCCAAGGCGTAAGTCTTTAAAGTCTAGAAGTTGATAAATAACACATTATCCCATGCATTATCCATTTATAACCGCAAAGCAAATCCCTGTTCGACCATCTAGACCGTTTATTGTAACAAGGAATTCAGCTACTTTATCGTGTTTCGTGATCCTGAAGTAATGTTCGAACCATATACTTTGTTAAGGATCAGTAGTGTTATCTGTAGCACTTCCCGACCCTTTTCAAAACAAACAGGAATATTGTTGTACTTAATCATTTTAAAACATTGGGCTACGGCGATAATACGATCTTGCAATATTCTACTTTACCATGAAAAGTGTTCAGAAAATGCAATAGTTTCCAGTGCTTACTGAAAATGTTAAACTTCATTTTGAACAGACTTCAGAAATGATTAAAATAATTTTATTTCATCCTGAAATATTAGCGACCTTTCGGTCCTTAAGACCAGAAAAGTTGAGATCTAAACCAAAATGATCTCTTTATACGAGATTATGGACGATGACAAGAATGATTTCATAAATTTTCGAGTTGTTTGTATAGCAAAATCATTTTTTAGAGGTTTTCGATTTCGATTTTCGAGTCGATTCCTTGACTGCATAGTCAAACAATTACACATGTTAGTAAAATTAAACACTTTAAGTTTCATGTTTAAAAAACGCTCCAAGTTATAAATCTGCATTAAAAAAACGTACAAACAAAAATTCAATGATCAAACGAAATTCCACCAGGGTACAGCCGGTTTAACGCTCGTGTAAGTTTTTAATGAACCCACCCCACGAAATTCGATTATCAATTTACAAATCCGGCAAACGAACTGTTAACAACGCCTACAAGAGTTATTACATCACTTTCGGTTAGTTTCGGGCGATTTCATCCTTCTTGATAAAGTTCGGAGTCACAAATTATCCCTGGAGAAAACATTGGGTGCAGAGTTGATGTTGTGTATAACATAAGTTTCCGTACCGTGAGTTTGGGGCACGGTTGGAAAATTGAATAAATATTAATTCGAGTGTATCGTTCGATCAAACTATGGGAAAGGGGACGGGGAATCAAGGAGGTGGGATGGGGAAGTTTGAAGTGGGAATGGTGGGACAACGTAGCGCAGTGTTCGTGGTGTACCGCACCCTCAATCATGGTCCAATCATCATCATCTTGCTGAACCATGCGAAAGGAAATGTATAATGATGTTTGCTGAGGTTTCAGGACCCCGACAATATCCGGCAATCGGTTTCGACGTTTCGAGCGGTTCGGCACCATTCCCCCGGGAGACTCTCGACGATCGCTGGAAGATGTTTCCAACTGTCCGGTCAGGACAGGACATCCGACCGAGATGGGTATGGGGGGAGGACCTTTTCGGGATGGGAGGAGTGTTCCGCTTTACAGAGAACAACTCATCCGTCTGCACACATGAGCTAGTGCCACGCATCCGTGCCAAGATGCCAGAACGATCTCGTCCCTGCACGCCAAAAGGTGCGAATGAGCTTTGACAGAAGCATTCGTCCGTGTCCGGGTGAATGTTGTCCTACGCATACGAAGCGGGGAGCAGCAGCAGCAGCCCTTTTTTGTCCGGGACACGGATGTGTGGCCCGTCGCCCATTCCCAGAAAGCTATCGTAATTATACAAACGAAACGCATCGTTACGTTGGGTCGCCGCCCTCACACGCCGTGAGGCGCTGGGTGCCATGATTAAGCAAATCAAATTAATTCACGCTTCAATAGCCGTACCGGTGATAGTCGGGAATGGATCGGATGGCTACGCCACGCCCGGTGCAAGCGTGATGTGGGAGCATACGCTGAGTGGCAAAACAAATATCGTCAATTAGGGATCCAAACCGCCGTGACAAATTCCGGTTTAGGTGAGTGGATGATAAATTATTCGTGCCCGGTGATTTGATAAGCGGTCCCGGGAACTGATGTCCCCGGAACCGAGGCCGGGGATGATGGGGAGCGTAGATGTACGCTGGTAGAGATTAAAAGGATTGAAGACAAGCGTGTGGACAAAAAGATTCTGTGGTGTTGGTGGTAACGAGGAGAAGCCGGAGACTTTACACGTGTGCTGGTGCGTCATTTTTCAACGAAATGTAATCTTTTTCGGTATCTTTGTCCGTTTCTTTTGGTGCAATCTACATAAGATTATTTTGTTCCATCTGTATGACGTTAACATTAAATTTGAGAGTCATAATTCTTCTGGTTTACAAACATGATTTTCCTTTTTTGTATGTGACGTTAAAGGAAATATAATATTTTCCATATAGATACAAATAAATTGGAGTAATTGGTGTATAATTGAGTTAACAGTAAATATTATTTAATTTATTTTCCAAGACTGTTCTAGCTACTACCGACAGCATACGTCAAGGAAGCCAGTCCAAGACCTCTAGAGGTTGTAGTGCAATAGAAGAAGAATGGAGGATCCATTAAAATTGAGATGGACTTCCGTCGGAAAGATTTGGCAGACGATGATAATAGCCTGTGGGCAGTGTGGAGGAATTTTGCAGCAAGCCACGAAGTTGAAAAGGTTTTTGACATTTGATGACAAGTAAGTAAGTTAGAACGTAACGTTAGTAGTTAAGTAAGTAAGTAACTTCTTCTTCTTCTTTCTTGGCCTAACGACCTCTTAAGGTCATGCCTGCCATTTCTGGCTTACTAGACTAATTGATACCGCATAGTTGGTTAGTCAATCCTCACTATGGGGGAACGGCCCAGATGAGACTTGAACCCCGGTCCTGCCGTCTGAAGACCGGCGCCGCTGTCGCATCACCACCGGGCCGCCCCTTACAAGTAAGTAACTATGTAACTAATAAACGATTCTCCACCTTGTCTGATCTTGCTTCAAATATTAACCTGAATGGTTTGTGAAGGCTGGATTGAATATTCAACAATGATAACAAGCTATATATTTAACAGAGAAAAACAGAAAAATAAAAGCATGAAAAAGGGATATGAACGAAGATTTGATCAAAAGTTGCTTCCAGCTCGAAGTACCTCCGAAAAGTTAAGTTGTCTTGCATATGTTATGAATTAATAGGTTTCTGCAATAAGGAATGAAACAATGCTTGGTGTTGCTATTAATTTCATAGTTTGATTTCGTTGTACTGTACATTACACTGTGTAAGCCCAATGGAACTACGGTGGAGCGTCAATTTCCGAGTTAATCTTTATAATATGTATAAATATTTCATATTGTTGGTCCTTTGTTTACGCATTACGTAAGCTAGTTTCGTCAAGTTTAGTCATGAAATGTTTCAAAGGGTACAGTGAGTAGGGATGAGTGTCGCTCGCTTGGGGTACACTCATAAGAAAATTGATAAAAAGGGCAGAAATCAAAATTACACTCTCTTCGAATTTGGAATTTGAACACTACACGTTGGTAACTATTGCAACACAACAAAAATCTATCCGAAACTCCGCGAATCTTCACCTTTTATATGAAAATTAGTCAATTTAAATGATCTTTGAACTGTGCAAATTAATTTGAAACAAATCGTACATTTCATACGAAGTATGAAATTTGGGTCAAAATACTTTTCGATTTACGCTGAAACTCGAGATACACACCATTCGTAAACTGGAAATTTTCCTATAATTGGCTTGAAGTAAGTTACGCTCAGATAACATTTGACCTGATTGTGTTTCATGTTTTATTATAGATATCATTTAAATGTTCAAATTATAAGAGAAATAAGGGAAGAAAAATAAGCATACTATTTAGCACACGCAAAGCGATTGCTTATCCATGGAGGCGCCTAGTACCTGTACGTTTCATACATTACTATTTGGACTTTGATATTTACAAACCTTGATACAGTTTTTCGGTAAAATTAAAAAAAAATTAAATCAACTCAATATTTCATTACCACCTGCACAGTAAAGTGCTGATTGCTAGAAAACACATACGATATAGAGTTGATATATCGATGGAGCCGCCTAGTATCGCACGTGGTAATATTTTGTTTCATAAACGGGAAATAAATACTTGTACCTCGGTTAAAAAAAAACACTATTTTATAGCCAACATTTTAATAGAATCAATAATTATTT
Organism: Anopheles maculatus; assembly: GCA_002091835.1. Classification (NCBI taxonomy): domain Eukaryota; kingdom Metazoa; phylum Arthropoda; class Insecta; order Diptera; family Culicidae; genus Anopheles; species Anopheles maculatus. Next base: position 19,604 of record KZ063153.1, read on the forward strand.
GTCTCAAATAACAATTAAAATAAACCAGAGGCTCAAAACCTATATAACTATATCGATGAGGTAAGTAAATCAGTTACAATGATTTGATTGTATTTGGCGGCTTTTTTAATAATTTAAGAACTCAGCTTCCTTCATGCAAAGATAAACTAATAAATTGTGAAACCACCGAGTATTCAAATGCAAATTTTTAAATTGTTTCCACTGTTAAAGCACCATTTGCATAGCATTCAACCGCCTGCTCCTAGACAGTGAGCATACTGTCACAAAAAAAACAACCGGGAACAAAGAAAACCCAACCACGCGCCATCGCGTTTGCACGCAAAATAACGAAGAGGTGTCATTAATCACACACACTGTAAAGAATGGCATCCTTCCAGCAGGAAACTATCGTTCTATGGCGTACCGAATACCTATTCTAGCGCGGAACGAGATATTTTCCATGCTTGCCTCTGTTTCCCGCCCATTATGCGACACGGGGAGAGTTTTTCGTTTGCTAATTCACGAAAAATTGCACAATAGGCACAGAGTGTTTGCTCTATTACAAAGCAACTTTCCTATAACAGTGCTTTGCTTTTACCGCGCGCGTAAAGCGTCCTTCCACGAATTAACGTATTGCGGTACGGGGATCCTGTTGACAGCTTGATTATTTTCTTGGTCCTGTCGCTCTCTCTCTCTCTCTACCCCTCTTCCAAAAGCGTGCCAAAACGGCATCACAATTTCACCATTTTATCACCCGCAATCGCGGAAAATCGAAAAATCTGAATGAAGATATTTGAAGAATGATTTCCAGCTTTGAGCCTTTTGCCGATTCCGGTGGAATTCGTTTCCCATTCGTTCTTTGCTCCCTTCAACCTTTTTGTTCGCTTTCGCTTTCGTTTGCTAGAATTGCGAGCGGCGAAAACACAAGCTGTCATTTTCATTCTCTTGGTTTCAGCGATTGCCTGGCAACGGTACGGTTCCCGCACGGGTTACCCGGTAACACCATTCCCTTCCTGCGCCATTCTGTTAATGAACCATTTTTCTTTTCACCATTGTGTCCATCATCGAAGGGTATGTAGCGATCGGCGGGCAAAATTGACAAATCGATCAAAAGAAGCGAGAAAGTACGTGGTGAAGGGCCAAATAATTTCGTTCCGCTCTATTGTTGAGGCAAAGGAAGTGCGCACACACAAACGTACACACCCCACATCCAATCAAGTGTCTCCATGAAACCGCCGGATTTTGCGTGTATTGTGTGAATATAGAAAAAAAGAAGCATTGATAAACACATACACGCACACTCACATGCGTACGCGAGACAAAAGGCCAACAATAAAGCACCAGCTAGAGTGACAGTACGGAGATGCTACGCACACGCAACCATCCGTTCGCTTCCGTTCGACGCGAGCAGCTTCCTTCCGGATACATTTTGAATGAAATTTGTCTCCAGCCGAATCGAAGACAGACGTTGGCGCTGGCTAGTGTGGCTGGTATAAGTAAGCGAGCAAAAAAAAAAGCGCACTCACACACACATACACACCAACCGAACGTGCGAACAATATGAATTGTACAAGCAAAGGAAGAGTAATAAAATGCCGATTTAATAAAATGTTTATTTATTGAAACGCATAAGAAAGAACGGCCGGCTGACTGTGTCTGTGTCTGTGTGTGTGTGTGTGTGTGTGTGTGTGTGTGTGTGTGTGTGTGTGTGTGTGTGTGTGTGTGTGTGTGTGTGTGTGTGTGTGTGTGTGTGTGTGTGTGTGTGTGGTTTTGTGTGTGTGTGTGTGTGTGTGTTGTGTGTGTGTGTGTGCGTGAGTTTGGTTTTTGTTTTATTTGTTGAAGTTCGCACTACCAACAAAAAAACAGAGACGATCTTGACTTCCGCTTTGGGGTGAAAATGAAAGAAAACTGTCCATTCCGCGCCTTCCTCCAGACCATCCAATGGTTTGGACCGGAAAGTTGGAAAGGAAATCCTTCCCACCTTTTTCTCATTTTCCGCCTACGCCCCCTCCTGGTCGGTACTGGCCGGTGGTGGTTAGTACATGCAGGAATGACTATTCTTGATGTATTTTAGCTGCGCACTGTAAGCAATTCGTATCCGAAGTGAATCTTTTTCGCCCTGCAGCGGCCATCTTGTGTGTCGTTCCTGTTCGTTTCGCCGTTGACTGCCGTACCCGGGGGCTAGTGATCAGCAAGAGCGGAGGAGCTGATGATGGAAAGGACCCTGCTAGCTGATTATTTTTCCCACTTTGTTCCCTCCATCGCACCATTCCGAATTCAGTCACGTGCACGTGCTAACGTTTACGCTTTGCGTATGGTTGTTGGTGTATGTGTGTGTGTGTGTGCGCGTGTGTGTGCTCGCTAGAACCCAGCGGAGTGTTCAGTGAAGCGATGTGGCTATTGCTTGCGGCTACCGACCGGGCACGATCATACACCGCCCGACTAGAACCGGCCAGCAAAACTGCAGGATGTAGTAATTTTCGAGCTCGTTGGATAGAAATAGGAACTAAAATGGACGAATTTTTGCCACCACCACTACCACCACCACCACCACAACCACCACCGCTCCCATTACTCAGCTAGAGCCCCGAACGAGGGTAAAAGGAATGTGGGAGGATGATGTCAGCACATACATCGTAGTGCCGTACAACGAGCGGCACATACAGGGCACACACATACGCCGATTGTCGCTGGTGGCATGGTTTCGTTCTTAACTGACACTCGTCTGGCGGCGTGTTTTTGTGTTGCTGTGTTGCTCAAGTTAAAACTGCTGCTTTCCGCTGGAAGGAGAGCGCTGGGGTTTTGTGAGGTGATCGTCGGAAGTCCTCGGGACAGTCCGTGAAAAACGAGGCCTGAATGCAATTGTGACAGCAAGCTCACGTCCGGGCCCCAGCAACCAAACTGGAACACTGAATGACGAAGGAGCATGACAAAAAAAAAAGCGACATCGAATTAGGCGTAGCAAACGTGAAGGTTTAGACGGAGTTTGCTCCAAAGAAAAACGGATGGCCACGCAACGTGGAAGGAAGGTAGTTTGGAAAAGTCAGAACTCAAACCACCATCTTGCCCGGCGGTCATGAAGGGTTCACCCCGGGGGGTGTCGGTTTTTCTTCCTGCCGACACTCACGACCCAACTCCCAGGTCGTATGCGGTAATGGTGTGAGTGGTCAGTACCGGCCGGTAGCCGTAGTTGATGTTGCCAGAAGTTTGTGCTGCACTGTGCTGACCAAAACACATTTTACTCCATGCTGGAAAACCGGCACGCAGAAGGGGCCACCGAGTTGCCACCGAGTACGGCGGGATATGGAAATGGGGTCAGAAAACTTGTTATCGGCGGGCATAATTATGAGTGAAAACTATTTCCATCCACGAAGCGATGAAGAAATACTGCCGTCCCGTCACCCGCCGTCGGGTGTTGCACCGAGACGATCAAATTCAGAACGTTCAGTTCTGCTTCGGTTCGTTCGTCACAATTCCTGCAGCAGTAGTACTACATTCGGTTGTTTTGCCGTGTCCCAGCTTCCCAGGATTCCCTTTTTCACCCGGGACTCGGAACGTGAGGTTGGCGGTGCAGGAAAAGTTCAGAAAGCAACCGGAAATGAGGGGGCAAAACACAGGAACACTGCAAAACGAATCGAGCACCGGTATGCAAACGGGGACCAAAAAGCGACTAGGCAGGGTGAAGGTGACCAGAAATGTTGAACTTCTGTCCCTCACTCTGGTCTGGTTCACCGTACAGCTTCACTAGCATTTGCCGGTTTTCTCTCATACTCTCTCGCTCTCTCTCTCGCTGTCTTTCGTTTTTGTGTTTGAGTTATTATAGCTTTAATATTCAATAGAATTGCAGTTCCATTTGAGAGGACATGTTGAGAGCCATTAAGTCAAATCTAACAGTATTAAGGGGACAGAAAAGGGGGGAAGAAAGAGCGGGTGGCGTACGGAATGGGAAAACTTATTTCTAGGGATAAAATGAGGGAGAGAATAAAACAAAAACATCATTTCCGTGTTAGGGATGCACGCTGAGATAGAATTGTTTTTCACAGTTGGATAAAAGTTTAAGCGTTATTGCTGGTACGGGGAATTGACTAATTTTTATTTACGCTTTCCAAGAGAACTGTCGATTGGAATCGATCGTGTTGAGCATGAAAATAATTGGAAAGGTGTTAACGATTTTAATCAATGGGATATGTAAGTTGAAATTCCGTACACTCTAGTTCCTATTTTCATTGGAACTCCTTTAACAGTTTGTCGAACGGATCGAAGGATCGATGTGGCATAACGCAGTACTAGTAACAGTTGGTGTTGTTCACATTATTTACCATCTACAAATTGATCTTCTACTTAATACATGAGCAAAAACTGTAAAGATAAAAGAAGTGACCTGCATGCTTTTGGATTATGTTTCTATCGTTCTACAACAAAAAAGTGATTACGAATAGGAAGCTTTCGATAACTATAACTTTGCCCATTTTATTGGACCGTGAACCGTATTTCTTGTCTTTGTTTTTTGTTCTCTTTTGATGGGTGTACGTTGCCCCAAAGACACTAGGCTGAACTAGAGCAGAGAGTTAGATGTTATTAATCTTCTTGTTCTTGTTTTGTATCACAGTTTTGTCATGTGGTTCTAGAAAAGCTTTTACTTTTATGATTACTGTTTATGATGTTTCTACTTCTGTAATATTGTACTCGTTTAGGTAGTTTAAATTTAAATTGTGTCTCTTAGTCCTGATCGTTTCTTCTGAATACAGGCTTTGTTATTGTTTTTCACGCTGGTTTTTATGAAACGGTCTGATGTTTGTATGTTTTTAATAAGATAATCAGTTCGGAATGTTAATTGCTCTTTTTTAATGTTATTATATTTTGGTTTTCCGTTTTTCTAATGAAGGGAAATAACAGTTTATTGCCCTTTCTGCTACTAGGTTTATTCGTATCCGTTCCTAAATTGTTTGATGTTTTATTCTATTAATGGACTTCACTGACCTTTCCCATTTTTTATTCTTGTCCTGGTTTTGATAGCTTATTTACCAAAGGTAGTTTAAAAATGTTGCTCCTAAAAACCCTATTATAATGTCTTGATAATATTTATTTTTCTTGTTTTGATAAGTTTTAGGATTTTACTATTTTTTCCCCCAATTTGCTGTACAAGTTTTACGGTATCGTGATTTGTTATCTTTTTTGGTAGTATTTTTGATAAATTGGTAAAGTGTTTGAATTATTTCACCATAATGTTATCCTGCATTCTCAAATGGCAACCTTCATCATCGACTAACTTATATTTTGATGAACTTAAGCTTGGTAGAATAAAAGCAATTGCACAGGTAATAACATTATTGTTTCAGCATTATTAAAGCTTTTGAAGGATGGAAGGAGCACACTTTGTCTTACGGTATTTTAAATATTAACATTATTTCTTTGAAAATTGTTTAAAATGTAATAGGAATGAGTTTTCCGTACGTACATAGCATAAGTACATTGAACAAGTGACAAAATGACAATTTCGGTCGAAAGTTTTAATCCGCTTCTCAAGAGTTCAGTAGTAAATTTCAATAAGAAAAAATATCAAGTTCTGCGGAAAGATATTCCATTACGATTTCCAGCAAATAGTGATTTTGCTTAATCCCACTGTGTATGGTAGAGACAAAGAGGGTAAAAGAGCGAGAGAGAGAGAGAGAAAGAGCGAATTTTCTACTGCTTCATCCACTAATCTGCGGTTGCACCATTTTACCATCGGAAACAACTTGGCCATTAGATGACGGAAGTCTGCAACCGACGGTTTGGTAATCCAAAAGCGGTCCAGAAGTGCCAACGGAGCAATAGAAAAGTGCTTTCCCCGCTATCCCGGTGCTCAATCTCTTGTTCTTCCCTTTCGATAGGAATGTTTGAAATTTCTTCCGAAAAAAAAACGGGATTATTTCTCATGCACCGACCAAGTGCAGTTGTTTTGGCCCTACGCTTGGAATGAGCAGGTCACAAATGCAAGGGTATTAAAGTGGCAAATTGAAAAACCATTAACAAATAACAAAAAAATGACATAAGTCAGTATCTATTTTTGGTTCCTGTGTCGGTCGACTGACCCCGGGACTTATTCGTTGGTAGGACCGAAAACTAGTAACACCTGGGCTCCGGTGTGGCAGGCTCAGTTGAAGCGATGAAGCAAAGGCAATTTGTGGGACGACCCACATATGCGAGGTGTGTGTGTCGATATCTGAACAAATGGTTCGGTTTCACTATTTTGTCCAGAGAACGCTACCCCTGTAACGGAGTTTTTCGGTCGAGCCGTGTGTATCGGTAACACCGTTTTCGTCGGTTCTCGGCTCTTCAAAGTCTCGCAAACTTTCTCCATTAAACTTGGCAAATGAAATAAACGAAAGCGCCGGCCAACGTGGACATGGGCCGAGGGATTCGTTTAGGGGATTGTTGCAAAGTTGGCGCTCGGAACCGTACACAGCACACACCCAGCTGTGGTGTGGTTGTGTTGTGTTGCCCGCTTGTCTTCCGCCTGCTAGCTGCCGCTGAGCTCTCAATGCTAAAGCCCAAATAAGCCTTCCGCTTGCCCGGAGACCGACCGGGACCTGGAGTTGCCAAAGTTCTTTTATTCGAGTCAACATTTATTGCCATTGCCGCTGACAATGTTTCTTTCCGTTTCGTTTTGTACCGTGTGACGGAGTAATTTAATGGGCTCGTTTACTTCTTGTTTCTCTTTCGTTATCTATTTCGAGCCCGATGCTGTCTCTGCTATGTTTATTTCGCACTCGTGAGCGGGTGGGTGGATTGCGGTTGGGGGACTCCGATGATTTCAAAACCAGTGATACTATGTCAAAACCCGGCGACAAACCCTGAAGTTGAGTGCGTGCAACGTCCTGGGCTTAAGAATTGGTGTGCAGAGTTTTTGCGGTAAACAAATAATAAAAAATGAGTTGTACATGGTTTGGCAAAAAAAAAAAACAGGGGGGCCCAGGACACGAGAATAAACACGTCTCCGGTAAGAGACGGACAGGCTTGCGAACCAAAACGAAAAAGAAAAAAGGCTTCTAAGGCCCAGCCGAGCGCGGTCGAGTTTGTGTTGTAACATAATTTCTGGACCATTTTTTCAACCCCTTGTCGTACGTTTTTTTTCTGTTGGTGTTTTTAGTCTTTTTGCTTTGTTTACCCAATGAACTGGAAACCGGGCCGTAATGCGTAATAGTACGGATTTTGGGCGCGCTTTTCCATCTGTTTCCATGGCCGACCAAGCCAGGGAGGCTGAAGGAAGATGGCGGGTACTAAGGGAATGTAAACAACACAACTAATCAGCGCTCGAGAGCGCAAGGACTTTCAGGCCTTTCAGCCATCGCGTGCCTATCATCGTGCCAGCCGGGTGAGTGTTAGCTCAGATAGCGCACCGATAGCACGCACCACGCCAATTCGCTTTTGAAGCCACTGAAACTAAGCTGCCGACACCCGGGATGGGAGAACACGGAGAGCCCGAGTCTTTTGTTGTGCGTGCGGCGGTATATGCAAGGCCAAAACGGAAACAGAATCATCACTGCAGCCACCCACGGTGAAGCATGGAGATGGGAAAGGGGATGAACGGGAGGGCGGAATGATGCCAGTTTTAGTAGTATTTACTTTTCCGACATTTTTATGAGCGTGCGCAACGAGTATTTTTTTTATTATTTATTTTTACATTCCGCCCCAGCGTTTTAACCCTTGCCGTGTGTGGTTCGCTGTAACAAGCTGGAACATATTTTAGGAATTTTTATTACATTTTTCACGCCGCTTTTAGTGGGCAAAAATTGTATGAATAATATGTTACAAAAAGGGGGAACGGTTGATCGTTTGTAGAAAATGGGGGGGTGCTAGGCAGCTGCATTTTGCAACGGAAACGGTTAACCGAAGTTTCTTTTAGTTATAGACACTGGCTTGCTGTGGCTGTGTCGGCTAACATTAACATTATTTTAACATTTTGTTGTGATTTTATTTAAAGAATTGTTAGTAGTTTCTGCGAATCTTTCACGTTATTTAGCATTGTTTTGTTCATTTTATACTGTTGTGTTTTAAGAACTCAGGACTGACTATCCAACTACGGGTAAAACTAAGTCACAGGAAGCTAGCAATAGCAGGCCAACACCTCACGTGGTTGTAGTGCCAAGGAAGAAGAAGAAGTTTTAAGAATTTTCAATTTCACTTTTTGAAAACTTATACGAGGTATTAGTATATGTGTAAAGTAGATTCCGAGTTACAAAGAACCCAGAGCTACCATATTGCAAATTTTAATAAAAGATTTCACAAATGTGAACTTATGGAATTGCTTTAGTAAACCAGTTTGTTTTGTTTGATTATTTTGTAGCATCAGTGTAGTAATTTGGTTGGAGAGATCTTGTTGCATAAAATTCAGGGGTAAATAATATCCAAATCTCTCCACCGGGTTCAGAATGCATTCATTCAGATCGACCAGACAATACAGCTATTTGATTTTTAACCTTTTATATTTATCTCCTACTAATGTTCTGTAACCTGTTGAGAATGCTCAAATTTCAGATTTTTTAAAAGATCGTTACAGAGAATTTAGTTTGGAGGGGTCAGCACAAAGAGAAATCTTCAAAAGCTTAATAATCCTCAAGGACACATAAAAAAATTAGCGACTGTCTGTAAGTTGGCTTTAAAAGTTCTAAAAATTTTTTATTTTAAGTTTACCTAATAGTTAAAATATGTTGTAAGCGTATGTTTATAGGAACATCGCGTTTAATTGTGATATTTGTGGTATATTTTTATTTTGAATCTGCCAAAGAACTATAAAAAAAGTATTACCACTCTGCCAGAAATTTGATATACGTGGAATTTTCCGTTTTATACGCTTCAACATGTGCTCATTCCGCATTCTGCTATGCATCAGGATCACACATAGTTAAAATATACCTGCAGCAGGTTGCAGGTTACAAGCATTAATTAGAATAAAATAATGAACATATTAGCAAAGTTCCGAAGCTATAGAAATCTGCACAATGACTATACTGTAAAGGATTTACTCGATTTGATATTTCTATTCAAAAAACGGTAATTGGAATTTTCCAGTCATCGCTAAGGCTGGCGCTCAATCCGCAATCTCAATTGATGTAGGTCGTGGCATTGTTTGCATAAATAGTGTCGCAAATCCGGTCGCACCAGGGGACGCCAAGGTCACTGAAGGGTTTTTGTGCAGGACAACCGACAGCAAAACACCTGAGGCGATCGCATTGGCTCGCACACACGCAACAGCATCATGAGTGCGGACCAAAAATGGAAAACCGTTTCACCCACCGACCAAAATTCCGAAAACGGAGCAAAACGTTCTGGCGACACGCCGTTAGTGTATACAAACACACACACACACATACACGCACGCACAGCCACGGAGCACGGTTGGAGGAGGGGTCAGGAAGCACGGAAGGAACCATCCTTACCATTGCGAAGAAGCACGGGCACTGGGACACCATCCCTACACACGGCGTGACGATTCCCGTCGACGCGCACGATTCTGCACACAATGTAACGGAAAAGCTCACTACTGCCAACCACTCGCAAACGGTGCGAAGACTTTCAAATTGCATTTGGGGCGGGTGGGTTGGCGGTGTGCCGGAGGGGACGGAGGAGGCGGCAGTGGAAAATGATGCTTTTGAAAATTTAATTTCGCAATTTAATGAGCACAGGCGCACTGGTTCTGGCGCTGCGGCACAGAGCATACAGCGAATGTGGCAGTGTTGGCGAAGTTTAGCGCCGAACATCGCGACGAACCAATGTAAAGGAAAAAGAAAGGAAAGCCGAGAGGAAGGAAAAACAACGAAATATGATGACGTGTTGACGAGGGGTTGATGGTGTATCGCGAGGAGGGTGGGCTCGGTTTTGTTGTAATGTATCGTTGTAAGAGAGCCAAGCACGGAAAGTTTGTTCAAAAATCAAATTAAATGTTTGTATCGTCTAAATCCTTATCATAATGATTGAGTTTCAAGCCGATTTTGAATTTTCGCACGTTATGGCGAAGCATTCCTGGCGGATCGAGAGTGAGAGATTGAGAATGGGATACTATTATATGCTTTGTGTGTTTGCTGAATAACAAAAATAGGTTGGCATCTAATTGTGATTGATTTTATGGGTTGCTCGTAACGATTATGAAAGTTGTGTCTTGCTGTGTTTTGCGAAAGTCTCGTGTACAGCAGTTTAGAGAAAACATCTCCATTAAAACTGTCCCGAAAAAATAAACCAGGGAGGTCATGTAAGGTGCCAGTCTCTATATAAAACATGAGCTTAGATCAAAATTTGAAGAATTCTTATTAGTCGCTCTCGAGAGAAAAAGTTTCAGAATAATTGTAGGTTCGTATGTCTGAAAGTACGATGAATGAGCAGCTATTATGACTTGCTCTATGACCATTATGCACGAAATCAGACTTCTTACTTACTTACTTACTTACTTATCAGGCGCTACAACCGCTTCGCGGTCTTGGCCTATTGAAACCATCCTCGATACCGCTCACGGTCTAGCGCCGTCGCCTGTCAATCAATAATCCCGGTCGTTCTGGCGGACGCATCAACGCCGTCACTCCATCTCAGTTTGGGCCTACCACGCCTCCTCTGTCCATGTGGACGGCCTAAAAGGACTTTACGGGCTGGGTCGTCCGGTGCCATTCTCACGACATGACTAGCCCACCGGAGCCTGGCGAGCTTAATTCGCTGCACGATGGAGAGTTCACCGTACAGCTCATAGAGCTCGTCATTGTAGCGGCTCCTCCATTGTCCTTCCACACATACGGGGCCAAAAATCCTTCTGAGCATCTTCCTCTCGAACGCGGCTAAGAGGGTTTCGTCAGTTTTGGACAAAGTGAAATTAGAGTTCTCATGTCATGAAATGTCCTGGATAGCGGAGGCGTGGTAAACTCAAATTGAAAACTCTAGATATTGGATCGGTAGACAACGGCGATAGATTATCAACTGCTTCGATGGCTTTTAAAGGCTTAAACGACTGATAAGTAAGTTACGGTGAGTAAGTAGTTTGTGCAGTTGTTTATTCCTCGTTTATTCGGCAATTGTTGAATCACAATTTTAGTCTCTGAGTGCCAAAACTTCTTCTTTCGCCTCAAAATTTCATTAGATCGTTTGCAGCCAAGTCAGACTGTTTTTTACCTTGAATGTGTCCGTACCTCGTCAGATTTGTGTTCCAGAAGACGATTTAGATGGGATTTGATATCGGTTTTACAGATTGAAAGACAGTCGTCTAGCCGCCATTACAAAAAAGCTGCGAATAAAAGTTGTAAAAGTCATATTTTCAAAATTACAAGCCTCGCACAAGTTTTGCGGTTAGCGCAACAGATTGTAATATCTCAAATGTCTTTTCTGTAAAACATCATCGACGATTCCTATTCCTTTCTAATCTGACAAGAAAAGCGCACTTTAAACTGAGTATCTTTTATGAATTGTGAGCGATAAACCACGCTAAATCATCATACTCATCACAAATTGTACCAACCATCATCCTTGTGTTTACTGCCACGGAAAACAGCAGCAGCAGCAGATCAGTCCGGCCATTTTCTTGCGAACGATAAACGCGAAACAAAGGGATATGGATTAACACGAATGGTGTGAATTAATTTGCTCCCGGAGCAAAGAATGCTCCACCAGCCATCCCACCCCATCCATCGCCTCGGTTCGCGAAATGTTGCTTCCGTGGCCCAATAATTTCACTTCAGAAATTCTGAAGCGCCTTTGCACCACCCGAAACGTCCCCGGCCGGGGCTGCGAATCCAAAGTCGAAGCATTAAAATTTCACTGCCTGGAGGGTATTTTTAGGTGAGACGGTGAGCTACAATCAAGCGAGCAACCGGTCCACCAAGCAAGCCAGCAACGCAAATGCTAGTAACGGAACTGTACCCGGCGTATCCCCATCAACACAGCACGAGCTAATCCAACCTAATTAAGGGTGGTAGTGCGAGGCGCAAGCCGGAGAGGAAATAAGACGAATGATTAAGTGAAACAATTCGCTGTTCCAGCTTCCCAAACCTGCTTCCTGTAGTGTTTTGCGGGGTCGCGAAAAAACAGCCCCCCCCCCACTTAAAGCTCATCCCGGCACGGCACGGCGGTGTGTCTCCTAGCAAAGATCACAGAAAAATGGTTAATTTTTCACGCCGGAACAGAAGCTGCCCGACGAATGAATGAATCTATCGCACAAAGAAGCATCCCACCTGGTTTGCCGAAGTTACGGGGGGGTGGGGGAAAAGACGGAGGGCAAAAGTTTCGTTCCGTTTTGAATTAAAAACAAAGTTACTATTCACCGGTAGGGCAAGCTGTAAGGTGGCTGTCTCGTTTTAAAAAAAAACGGTACGCTCCAGGATGGTGCCATGATATGGAGCTTTTCGCCACCCTTTCTCGCAAAAGGATTACACACAGCCTAGAATGGAAAGGCTGGAGGAGGAGGTGGAAGGCTTATGACGCAAGCGGGAACGAAGGGGCATTAATGTAAAAGCGGGTTATGATAATATTCCAATGATGGCAATCTACACTCATGCTGTGCGAGTTTTCGTAAATGTTTCGTCGCCTTCGTTTCGTCGCACAGCCAGGCTGTCGGGATCGAGGTTGGCTGGAGAGTTTTGATGATTTTTCGACATTATTCGACATCGGCCTTGCGTGCATGCGGGAGCGTGAAATGCTCCCCATTCGAACGGCGCCCTCTTCCTTGGCATAACATTTGTCGTAACTGATATCGCGAGACAAGAACGAGCCTGCGGCAGTGTTGCGTGTATGTGCGCGCAAGGTGGCACAAGACATGGATACGTAAATTAAACCTGCCTACCTTTCGGCGGCTGTAAGCACGGTGTTGCAAATGAGGCAGGGAATACCCGGGAGTGGATCGTGTTCGCGGAAAATATCGTTCGAGTTTCGTTTGGTGTTTCAGTCGGTGAGTGGATTTTTTTTTGCACTTTTTATTTGGTAACTTTTAAAGCAAACTCATTACCACAGATGAAAGCACACTGACGATGCGCTTGCGCTCGCAAATTTCAACGCTAGCTTTAGACGGGAAGCCAGCTGGGAAGGTTTGTTCTTTCCTTTTTTCCCTCCCCCTTGCTGTTTGGTTGTTGCTGGCCCGTGATAAGCAGACCGTGCGGTTTAACGACCTGTGTGAATACGGTACCAATTTCCCGCGAGGTCGAACGACAAGCGGACGGAACACCTTAAGACGCTAAACATCAAAAGTTACAAACAGGTCGGGTCAGGTGAGCGCGAGGGCGAAGGCTGGGTTAGGAAGGGGGAGACTACCACCACCACCACCACCACCACCATCTTCTTCTTGCGCCTTTATTGATTAGAGGTATCGCGGGCAAACGATTGGTTCCGTAATTAATGATCAATCTCCGTAGCGCGTACCGTGGTTTGAATTTATCGCTGTCGCATTATTCATCCCGCGAACGATCTATCCAGGATCTATCCCGTGGGCGTAGACGAACTCCCTCTTGTAAGCCCGGTCCCCCAGTTAACGAGCGCACGGTCGTGTAATGGGACGTTGCATGGCTTCACTTTTCGCACCATAAATAACCGCAGCCGGTTGTCGGTGTGTGGTTTTGTGGTCTTCGACCTCGGAATGCTCGATAAGCTCACGACAAAACCTCAAAAACAGGACGCTCGCTGGTTGGCGATGAGCTATTTGGGCGGGTACACTGTGGCACAAGATAAATGCAGCGGGTAAGCTAACGATGATACATAATGTTACGGCAAGGTAATAATGTATATTTGTTCAGGATGTGCATTTGGGTATTTGAATGCTCATTGATGTTTGACTTGGTACTTAGGAATATAAAACTCGATATTTTGTATTTATTAATTAAGAAACCGAATTACATTTTGCACTTTTAGATGTAAAGTTAAGTTCTATGTGCAATCACTCTCAATTGGTAAGCGATTTCTCACAATTTATACAAAACATATGGTAGCCCATTTCTAGAGAGCCTATCATACAATGAAAACGTTTACTAGCCTACACATATCCAACTTCAAAGTAATGGTTTGTTGGTACTGATGAATGAATAAACTATTGGATAGTCGGTATTATTACTCTTTCCGAGGAAAGCTGTGTTCTTTGGTCAGATCTAAACAATAATTTTCCCTGGAATAGTTGAAAGCGTGGTTGAATTTCCACTGATCCCTAAATGAAAACTCGTTACTTTGAAATCGACATACCCAACATCTGCTTCGTATGTGTAAAAGGTGGGATTTTGGATATTAGTTTTCGCGTTGCGTTTAATATATTTACCGCTTTTGCTGTTTGATTTTGTGATCAAAGAAATTCTACAAAATTATCTATACATCTATGTATATCTATTTATTTAAAATATTTCAACGAATTTAGTACCTGAATTGAGCACTCCCTTCGAACGGTCGTGTTTCGGTTAATATTAGTGACTGTTTACAGCAAATCGCACCCCGTTTACAACTGTTCAATAAAGAGCTTGAACAATATGCTTTACAAAAAAAAGTACATAACAACAAAATGAAAGTATTCGTCATGTATCATATACATGATAACGAGTTGCAAACAATGAGAAAACAACTATACAAATCGAAGAAGAAAACATATTTGCATGCTTATACACTTCGTTATATGAGATTAAAATAATGATTCTAATTGGGGCGGCCCGGTGGTGATGCGACCGGCGCCGGTCTTCACACGGCAGGACCGGGGTTCAAGTCTCATCTGGGCCGTTCCCCCATAGTGAGGACTGACTATCCAACTATGCGGTATCAATTAGTCTAGTAAGCCAGAAATGGCAGGCATGACCTTAAGAGGTCGTTTGGCCAAGAAAGAAGAAGAATGGTTCTAATTAATTAATGAACAATGACCCGCACTGCGAAAATTGATTGTTTAAATAATCATTAAGTTTTAGAGAAATGGTTAGTGTGATTAATAAAACTAGAATTTATAATATTTAAACATACATTTTTAATAACATGTTGTCCAACTGACACAATTTAAATATAAAATTTAAACATCAGTTGAATTTGCACACGCCCGTCAACACTCTTATTCCGAACACGAAGACCGGGAACCTCTAACCAATGACTCGAAATAATACAGATAAGCGATCGATATATAGTTATGCGCTAGAAGACACTACCACGTGGCCACGCGCATCCGCTCCACGATGCGCTTGGCAACAACAGGGAAACCGGACCCGCCACGTGGCCACGCGCTTCCGCTCAACGACGCGCATTGCAACAACCGGACACGCCACGCGTACACGCGCATCCCGGTCGTCCAGCCAACGTAAGCGGAGGCCAGCAGTTGAGTTAGGGAATTGTTAGTTCGTTCAGTTAGCTTTCAGCGTTGAGTGAATAAACAAGTTTTTTTAAAAACACACTCGGGGTCTCACTTAATTATATATTGTGAATAAATACTTATTTATAAAAGTATAAAGGTAATTTGGTAAATGGTTGTCTGTCAATAAAAGGTCTCATATTCTCATGTTAAATAATATATAAGGTCTCGTTTACAAGTTTCTTTTTAATTTTTATCAATAACGCAAGATTTTATTGGTTTTAGTTAATTTTATTTTTTAAACAAATAGAAATTCCACTTAGGGAAAGCTTATCGTTTGGAACATTTGGAATGTTTAGTTGATAATATTTATTACGATTGATTGCGTTACATCAAAATGCTTGTTCTGCCCACTAACAGCCACCAGTTTGTTCGCTACTGTCCCTGCCAGGTATGCTAGCTAACGAAATCAATTAATAGCAGTAATGCCTACCATCCATAATATTGTGGTATTTGGGTTTTTTTTGTTGGTTGTTGGTTGGTTGCTGTTGCTGTTTGATTCTATATCAATTAGACCTCTTGCTCACACAATTTATTGTTCCATCTGACCGACCGCAGCCGCTAGAGATGAAAGTGCGTCGCAAATTGGTCACAGGTGTCAATATGTGGCAAGAGCTTAAAGCTACAAATACGAAGCGATCTGTCCGCGTTTATAGCATCGGAATTTGGTGACACGTATTTTTATTTTTTACAGAAACGATGAAACCATAACATTCAAATGCGTTCGGTAAGTTTGTATCGGCATCTGTTCATTATGAAAATAAAGTTTGAAGAGAATCGTTTTATTGAATTTTACTAATTACTCAATTTATTCGAAACCTTTTTTTTCTCCTGTTTTGCTTCAAACGCTGTTCGAAAAGTGAAACGTACGGCGAACGGTGTTCATTCACTCCTCATCCACTGTGGCACGATGATGCCATTAAACGAAAGCAATGAAACGTTCGTATACTAATAAATTGATGGTTTCAGTTGTCAAGAGGAGTAAATTGAATAATTGATTGGTTGTACGGTTCCGTGCCGTATCGTGCACGGCTGGCTTCTTCTTAAGGGATACGGGTTCCGAATTCAGCTCCCCCCCGGGCATTCGGCTTGGATCGCCCGAAACGACACGGTGTGAAACGATCTCCGGCCAAAGACAATAGAGACGTTGCTCCTTTCGTTCGATACAACCGCAACAAATTGATTTTACTTATTAGAGCGTTAAGCCGCAAAATCTGATGTTCTGCTTTTGCAGTCCCGGGCTGCCATTGTGTAAGCGACGCCTTGTGAGTGTGTGGTTTTTCGGAACCGACGGCGGCTCCCATTTTCCGCCCGACCCCGCACGTTCTGTCGTCCCAATCGGCACACCACCGGCAGAAGCGACAAAGAAGAGCGAGTGATGGCGGAGAGCGATTGTGTCAGTGAGCCGTGGCAGGAAACGAAAACAAATCCTCACAACTTCGCCCGTCTCGGTTCGGCTTCAGTTGAAATCCCGCCAAAAGCGGCAGCAGCAGCACCGTTGCGGGAAAAACGCCACGGTGTCTCGTTTCACATTCATCCCGAGGACGGGACAAACGGCACGCCAGGGGCAGTGATGGGCGACACGTGTACTTTATCGGTTTACCCAAGACATTACAATGCTCCCGTTTTTGGTGAAACGAAACCCCGGCGGTCCGACCGAAACCGCAAATGAATGTCCGTGCGGGCATGGAAATGAACTTGCATTGATTTTCCCGGCGAATGTTTACCGAGCGCAGCCAGCAGGCTGCGAAATCGGTGCCAAAAACGTTTGATGCCCGGTGTGGACGCTGCCGATGGAAGCAACTTCTATTTACCGAACGGTGTTTTCCCACCCAAATCTACCCACTTCTCTCTCTCTCTCTCTCTATCCCTCGCTCTCTCCCTAATCCGGATTGCAAGTGAGCATCCAGGAAAAACGGACAGTAATACGGGATTCCGGACAGGCGAGATAAGAAACGGGAAGCAAGGTAAGCAAAAGTTTTGCGAAACAAAACACGGTGCTGCGGTGCGCGCCATCTAAAGTGAATGGTTCGTGAGCGACTAGGCGCCTCCATAAAGTACCGCAAGTGGGTAATCTTTGTTAAATCGGTCTTTTCAATACTTTAAGCGTCGCGTGGGGTGAAAAGTCTTTCATTAAGCCTGGAGTAAACGTTGACGCTTAAGGATGCTTGAACTTCCTCCGGAAAATAGTTGTGTACACTTGCGTGCAGATTCCGTTCCGATGAGCATTTCGTGAGCGGCGTTTTATTCAAACTAGCGATTGTGTGGTGCCAAGGGATGGGTTCGTTCCGATCGGAAAAGCGATTTAATTAAATTATTAGAAGCTGATTTTGTTCCACACTACAACTCTGGGGAATGTTTTTCGTGGATTGTTTAAACTTTGGGGACCCAAAAGTAATAGAAACAAATTGATTGAAGGTTTCAGGGTAGCTTTATGTCATGTTGTAAGGGTTTACATTCAACACAATTTAAAATGTTACGATTTAAGGAAAAGCCAGTTTTTCAAGATAAAACCAATTAACGGATTAAGCAATCAGGCAGAATAATAACTGCAAATTCTTGTAGATAAACTGAAACACCAACTGTTTGTTTTCATTGTTATTATGTGTACGTAATGTATGCTTTAAGTTAATGGTTAGCTATGCTCAAGAAGCATTCCACAATAATATCGCAATCTTGGCGGTTATTCGACAATTAGCAGGGACCTTAACCCTGGTGGTAGATGCGACAACAGCGCCGGTCTTTACACGGCAGGACCGGGGTTCAAGTCTCATCTGGGCCGTTCCCCCATAGTGAGGACTGACTATCCAACTATGCGGTAACCATAAGTCTAGTAAGCCAAAAATGGAAGGCATGACCTAAGAGGTCGTTAGGCCAAGAAAGCAGGGACCTTAACCATGCCTGACTTTAAATTAAAGATTTTTAAAGGCCAACTGAAGCCTTTATGATCGGCTGATTCTCCCCGTTGACTACTGAATGATTTCACAATATCGCCCGTCGATAGGTATTTGCACAAAAAAAAAAATATCTAAAAATAATTAGATAATTTCCTATATAGCTCAAATACAAGTTGTAGCAGGTATCACATTGCCAGGTAAATGTTATATTTAGATAAGTTGTATTATTTTCATGGGAGATTCGCTGTCAGCTACTAGTTTCGCTGTCAGTTGAACACGAGTGCAGAGACTCTTCTTGAACCACCCGCCAACAGATAAAGACGTGACGTGAGGCAGAAACTATAACTTACATAATGCCGCCTGTCGATAATTCTGAATGTTTATCACATGAACGGATTCCTCTATATGTAAAGATATTGATCAACATGCCCACTTTCATCGGAATATTCTTCTCCGTCTAGTCGGATGCTTGTTTTGGAGATCCGTGTTTTATAACGATAAAGTCTCGGTTATCGACATTAGCTTCTACTGCGTTGCCACAGCAGCACAACAATTGACGATTTTCCAATATTTTACGTCTTTCTCAAAAAGTGAGTAGATGTTGCAACAAATTTACACGTTAATTTGATGGTGTATAGGAATCTCAACATGAAAAAATCTTCAACAGCTTTTCCTCAACTATGATGACTGTAGTGTACAAGGTTCGGCATAAGGTAGTATTAGGGATAGGTTAAGTAGAAATAAGTATTAGGATAGTGTTAGTAATAAGTATTAGGATAGTCTGGTTGTAAGCTTATGGATCAGGAATAAAGGCAGTCGTGTTACAACCGTCGATAGTCAACGTTCGATATCTACATTACAATGACCACTCTTTATCAAAGTCTTATGAAAAAGCTGTGTCGTGTCGGTATATGAAATCAAAGATCCCCAGAATCCCCATAACACAAACTCATCTCGAAAAAATACATAAATTCAAATTACTACGCATATTAGAAGCTGGCAAATGTAAATCATGGGGTGTAATTACATGGAAAAATGTGTAATTAAATTATGTGAATATTTTTATTATTTCACTAATATCATTAATTTAATCTTAATTTTTAATTTTTAAAGCTTAATTTTTTAATCTACACTGTACTGTTACTAGACAAAAATGCTAAATTTTTTATAACCAGAAAATCTACAACTGTTCTCTGTGTAAACAATCAATCGTGATAATTATTGGACACATATTCAATTCGTCGTATGATTGCTTGATGCAAAAAAGCTTGATGTTTGTTCTCCTAATTTTCCACTAATTGTGCGAGATAGTTTCATTTGCTGGATACAGTACACTTGAAGTTTGATCCATGTTACATGTTGTTGCTCGGGTTCTACACACAAGGTGCTTTGTGGTGTAATGAGGCAAATTGTCCATCAATATGTTATCATTACCAAATAATGTTGGTTTTGGAGCTTCATTGTTTCGTGCTTACACAATACAACTAGTAAACAATTTATGTAGAACACGTGTTTGGTTCTGAAAAGCGTATTATGATCAATTATTAAATTGAAACAATTAGCAAAGTGTTTACCCAGAACATAATACGCACCAAAAGGAATTCATACGAAGCTTAACCTACTTTATTTAAGTGGTCCAAGGGTATATCGAATGACTAAAGCTGCACCATTGCGGGTTCCTGCCCTTAAATGAATGCTTTTAAGCATAATCAATAAATACACAAAAAGTTTCGATTCTGCTATTGTATATAGATGCAACTCGAATGAACCCAATACCAGCATTCATTATCGTTTCGCTTACCGAAATTGAACACAATGGTAGGGAACGGTTCGCCTACAGCTGGAGCTACTTACAGCTACTCACCAAACTTACCAGAAAGCGGTGCTGTAGAACGTAAAATAAACCCGTGCAATAATTTTCCACCCATTTGGCTAGAGACTGCCCAGAGCGTTTTCATGTTCTTTTTTTCATATCTTGCTTTACCCGCCAACATTCGGTTTGTTGAAAATTACGAAGCATGAAAAATCTCCCAAACACTGATGAATTCAGCGAAATGTTAAACGACTGGTCCGTAATTTACGCGACCGTCAGATGGAAGAGAGTCCCGCGGGTAAGTCCGGTGGACTCTCTACCTGCCCGCGGACCAGGGTGCAAGGTGTAAAGGTTTCCACTCCCCCAACCCCCCACCCCCCTCCGGAAAAAGGCCTGATTAAGTAATTTCCCGGTTGATGCTGCCATTTTTCCAAAAGGTGTAAGTGGCGTTTCGGTGACCTGGTTTTTGCTTGCGATGTGTTTTTCTTTTTTCTTTTCGGTAAATTTATTATCACAAGTCCTAAAAACGAGAAAACGCCCCACAAACTGAACTCTAGTGTCGGGGTGATTTCCTGTTGGTAGTACACTTCCAACTCACAGTGGAATAGGCATGTGTACCCGTGAGCGGGAAAACAGAAGATGAAACGTAATAGAGAAATAACGAAAGGTCGCATCTGCGAAGCGAAAAATATGTGTGTTAAAAATGATTACGAGAATGTCTCTGTGTTCTTTGCTTTGCCGTATAATGAAGGTTCGGGGTTTTTGATGTGTTTCCTTGCTGTTTATCAACGATGCCACTGTACGGATGGTGTGGCGCGGGAGCTAAGGTTGGTGAGGCAGGTATGGGAAACAAGTGGCGGAGAAATCCCATGAGCGTCTGTGGCCATGACGGTAACGAATAAAAGATCTGCAAATCTGATTAAGAGCATTTAAATTAATTTCCCGAACCATCCGAACCGATTGTACGTGTGGGCGCTTGGGCGCCGGGCAAAGCGAAAACCCGACGGATCCGGTTCCGGTTCGATGCGATTCATTTGATTTGCATATATGTATATTTTAACTGACCCAGACCCCAGACGGACGGAGCATATCACCACAAAACCCCCGTCATACTTTCGATACAGAACAGAACGCTTTGCGTATGCCACCTATCTCTCCGGTCTTGGAGCACTTTTCCGTCACACGCATACAGGCACGTAGCTGGCAGGGCAGGGCAAACGGTCGATGGGAAATAATTTTTCGCCAACGGTAAAAGTGCCCATGGAGCCGGGGGCGATATGCCTACGGTCATCGCATAAACATGAGCCTGGAAGCCACATGCGCTTCCCGTTAATCCCTTCGTCCATCATTCCCATTTCCGCCGGTTCGAAATGGTGATGCCGGACTGGAACGACCACTTTTAAACGGGTGGCCGGCCTTTGAAGAGGATTTCTCGAATGCCGCGGCAGACGAGCTAACGGAAAATGGTGACAACCAAACAAAAAAAAAAATGGAAGAAGCACAACCCTCTCCAGAAGCCAAATGATGACTTGTGGATGTTCTGCCGCTGCTGCTGCTGCTGCTGAAGTGGTTCGATTATCTGCGGCACGGTCCTTCGCAAATATTGACATCCCGTAGCGATTTTGCATATGCTATTTCAACAGCTAGTTCAGTAGTCGCTCTAGTGTCATCCTTGCTTCAGTGGCAATCGGGGGCTTGCTTTGCTTTGCAGAGTGTGTGGAGAAAGTGCTAACAGAGGACAGACACCGACAAAAGGACTTCAACAGACGATGGAATGCGATCTAATGTAAACAAAGTTCTCCCACTTTAACGATCCTTGGTGAGGAGTGTTTACTAGCATCTGCTGATAGTTTATGGAAGAAATCTGTTAAGGAGCTTTTCTAAAAAAATCTTTGAGTTTCAAGAATCGCCCAAGAACGGTTGTAATCCATCATAATTCCACTACTAGATGTGGGCCATTGTTAACACGTGGCTACACGGTAAGGGTAATAAAAAACCTTGTTATTTTCTCATTAGGAATTCAATTTCCATAATGAAATTAATGGAATTCTTCGTTAAACTTGCTTAAACTTGTAACATGAATTCTACAGTACGGGAAAGAATTCAACAACAAAAGAAGAGCTAAAATCTCTTCTTTAAAATTCTAACTCCTAAATTATGAACATTTTAACTGCAATTATTCGTTAAATGCTTCACAGGTGGAGATAAACTAAATTAGAATTGAAATTAATGTTTAAATAAACTAAATTTATTTCATTCGTTGAGGCATGTGG
Source organism: Anopheles maculatus (assembly GCA_002091835.1). NCBI lineage: Eukaryota > Metazoa > Arthropoda > Insecta > Diptera > Culicidae > Anopheles > Anopheles maculatus. The sequence goes on from KZ063153.1 coordinate 41,882, forward strand.
TAGTCTATCTTGCATAGATGGGAATGATTTGGCTGCGACTTGACCGTGCTAACCTAGGCCACTTAAGCTATAAAAACAGAAAATTAAATTTTCTCGGTTGAGATATTAAATAACTTCAGGATTTTGTTCTGTTAAAGTTGAACGACCCCAAATCTTGTAGAAATTGAAACTTCACCATGCATGATTTATCGTTGTCCAGTACGATGCTAGAAAATACATTCTTGTTAGTAACGTTTAAGCTGCTTTGCTTTGCATGCCCATCACATACACGTACGAAGGGAAACTAAAATAAACCAAGTCATCACAATTCTTTATCCTGTCGCTCATTTCACCGGGTAGTTTAATAGGCGAATGCGTAGAAACCATTCCAAAAACCTCCCCAGAGAAAGGAACCCAAGAAGCTGTGTTATGGACGTTGTTTACGATTGATCCGGTTTCATCCGATTTCAGAGAAGCTGTACCCAGCTACAATGTAGCTTCACCCAACAGCCAGCAGCATCAACAGATTTCGGTCTTGAAGATGTCATCCTCGTACAGCTGTTGAGAGAACCGTACGGTGGTGGGTGCCGGAACCGGTGACGAAGTAGGGAGTAAAACCGCATACCGGCAACATTTGGCTATTTGAGGTAATCCTTTCAACGACCATGAAACGAAAATGGTTTCCCATTGGCCGGTTTGTATGAAAATGTAGAGAACGTGCGGAGCGCAGATGGGAAATTTATTCCTTTCTTCTTGTATCTTTCGTCGTCGTTGCAAAGGTCCGGGCTGGGCAGAGACCAGCAAGCAGTAGGCAAGCAAAAAAAAAAAATGGAAAGCTCAAACATCTGTTCTAATGTACGACACATCCGGAAGGTCATCCGGGAAGCATCAAGCTGTGCTGATGGTACAAATTCTAATTCTAGCTTAAGAAGAAGTCAGGAAGTGTTTTCCCAGTACCTTGCTCCTTGGCGCAATATATCGTTTAATAGCTTTCCGAAATAGAACCGGTATCACAATTGAACGAACTAGCAGACCGAAGGTACGGGAACAGGCCCAAAGTGTCACGCCGCAATTTCATATAAAGCCACGGAACACCTGCGCCACATAGTTCCTGGAGCTGTAGTGCCTGCAGTAGCGAACCGATTTCGCGACACATCCTGCCAGCAACGTATGCATATGTGGGTGGACGGGTACGTGTGTGTACTGGTGGCCGGGCG
>KZ063153.1:46568-73846 GCA_002091835.1 Anopheles maculatus
AACCATTCGATGTAGTTTTGACCAAACAGGTTCCAGGATATGCTAAATTCGTGCAAATTAGTACGAAATGGCTCGGACGACGCATCGAAACTGCCGAAATTGTCTGTTGGGTGGGTGGTGCTGCTGGTGCTTGATCGGAAGCGACCCAACCAACATTTCCACAACTAGCAAAATTTAAACCCGGTCCCAAAAAACCGTTACCGCTCGAAAACTGCTCAAACTTTTTTGACGCTTGGTTTTGACCAAGCGTACACCAAAAGGCAGGCTACATCCACCAGCAGCACCAATGTCAGAATTTTGGCTCACAGTGAGGCTCACAGTGAGGCTCACTGTGAGGCTCACAGTGATGTGAAAAAACAGTAAAAATTGACACTGAAATTTTTCAAAAAGGTGGGTGAAAGAAGCCCCTATCATTGTTTGCGTCAAAAAAGTGATTGTCAACAAGCTTTTCCCTCATGTTCCTCTTCTTCTAACGATCAGCTGTTCCTGTGATATTTGCATCGGCCTGTGGTAGGGAAGAGAAGAGGAATATTTTTTAAAGTTCTCAAACTTGCGTAAGCTCCTTGTACTCGATCCATCGACGGCAACGAAGTGGTACTCCTCGGCGTTTAGATTGATCCGTTCTAATCACGCGAAAGGGTTAGCTGTAAATTGCTACATAAAGAAGTGTTTTTCATTTGCATATATTTGCATGATGCATCAGTTTTATCACCCATTCACAGCCATCGATAACATTAACGATTTTAGGAAATAATAAAGTATCAAAAAATAAAATGTAAAGAGGATTTTAATTACTTTACTAACCATAAAAAAAAATTGGTTCGTTGTAGAAAGCCACGATCTTCACAGGCCAATCCGGTCGTTCAACTACCTTCAACGAAATCGGCGAAAACTGGGTTTCCGATCTGGTGGAAAGTGGAAGTCCATCGATGTTGATGTCGTAGTGAACCGTACGTGGCAACGAAAGTAACAAATGACAAGTCGTGTAGAATTGTATCAAAGAGCAGGAGTAAAGTCCTTGAATAATCTAGCTTTAGAATCGAATGCATTGCTAAAGGAGAGATGCATAAATTCCGAACACGAAATCATTCGTAACATAGGAGCTTCACTCCTATAACTAGGTTAGATAGGGTAATGTAAGGATAAGGTAGGTTAGTTACGTTAATTTTTAGGGTTAGGAAAAAAAAAAAAAAAAAAAAAAAAAAAAAAAAAAAAAAAAAAAAAAAAAAAAAAAAAAAAAAAAAAAAAAAACTGTTAAATCCAATATCAACCAATTCAGTGCAAACCAAACGCACGCATAAAGCTCACAGTAGTAAGCGTTAAGAATTTAGGTTAGAAAAGCGCATCGGAACGCTGCATATAATCAAACAAATCTCAAACAATGTAATTGTAAACAACAATTCAACATCAAATATATACATACACATACATACATAAAGGGCCCCGTTGCTGCACAAGGGACCCCTTTGCTAAACAAAAATTCATTCGGTGTCAGCGCTACCCTCTCTCCCCTTCATCGAAAAACATCGAGATGAATTGTTGGGGCCAGTGGCGGATCAACCTAGGAGCGCAGGGAGCGGCCGCTCGGGGCCACGCCGGTTAGGGGGGCCTCACCGATGAGGGAAATTCCGCTATCGCTCGCGAAATACACCCCCATATCCAGCTCCTTGACGACATCCCATCATCACCTGCAATAACTTTCTGTTGGATTCTGGGTCATTCCGGAATCGACGGAAATGAGAAAGCCGATCGTCTTGCCAACGAGGGTCGGCTCCGTCCATCCGAGCCACACAGCGCTCTTTCACTCCGAGATACCATCAGCTTCACTAACGCAATAGTCGCTAAACACTGGAACACCACTTGGCACAGCATAGACCTCTCTACAAAACTCCGCACCATCAAGCACAACACAGCACCTTGGGATGATCCCGATTCCAGCCACATCCAACGGGTCCTTTCCGGTCTTCGCATTGGTCACACCCGCCTGACACACTCCTACCTTCTCGACAGATCCAGTCCACCACTTTGCAGCTTCTGTGGCGTCGACATTACGGTCCGCCACATCCTTACCGATTGCCATGGATACACTTCACACCGAACCACCCACAGAAAAACGAAGGCTTTAGCACCATCCCCCGGTCACGTTCTTTTGTTGGGCCCCCCATATGAATTGTTGGGGTCTCAAATTCCTTTCCGCCTTGAGCCTCGTAGGGGCTTGATCCGCCACTGTGTGCAGCACTATCCTTGGATCTCGAGGCACATGCAGATCAGTTTTGGACCGTAGAAACTTTAGCAAAAGTCTAATTGATGCATGCGATTCGGATCCTGCTAGTGCCCAATACCGCAAGCCCTCCCCTTGTCATTTGGCTAAAATTAGGAGCTTCTTCATCCTTATCAGATAATATTTCGATTTCCTCCCGTGATTCTTCATTTTCTGGTTCACTTTGAATTCATTCCAAATCCTGAATAGCTCCCGGAACAGGTAAAACGATCTGCTGTTGTGAAGCTGTCGCAGCAACAAGGCACGCGGGAGTTTATTATGAAAGAATCAGTCAAATTTCAAACTTAATATTCAAATTTTAACTCATTTTGTATGCTTATCTTGCAATTCACTTGATATTCACGATATCATAAACCAATTCTTTATATTTAACAGCTTTGCGGTTTGCCGGTAAAACACACCGGACTTACGAAAGGTCTGCAATTGACGATTTTTCCCACACAAATTATTTATAATTTTGATTCTTTCATTTGTATGAAATTATCGTGGTTAAAATAATGTTTTACAACTACAAGTTTGCTGAAACAAAAATTGAAATAAATGATGCTGCAAAGACGCAACGAACATTTTTTAAATATTTCATATGCACCAGCCAAACCGATGCCAAACAACAACAGAAACAGTAGCACCCCCTGGTGGACCAAGCTGGGAACTTCGCAAAATTGATCGCAAGCTCACATGTGAGCATTTTGTGAGCCAAATTCATACACAAATAGGGCTATTACACTGCTTACTTTTGGATGGAATATTCCGTGGATTTTCTGTCAAATCGATTTGACACATTTTACCATGGCACGGAAAAGTAAGTTCGGCTCGACCTATGTACATTCTGTCACCGTGTGGTAAAATATGTCATCGAAGCTGGGAAGAAGAAAAAAAGGAAAAGTCGAGAGAAAACAAACACGAATCTAGTTGTGATGCGGCGATCTCAAAAATTAAACCGTTAATTTTAACTCTATTCAATATAAATCACAGAAAATTCCAACTTAGCTATTACACGTGCAGCGTGGTAACTTCTGTCAAACAACGCGGATTGACATATTTTACCATGGAATATTCCTCCCAAAAGTAAGCAGTGTAATAGGGCTAAAAGGCTCACAAATCCGGGTTTTGACAGCTCCGGTGGCACTGGTGCAATGTCGCTTGGGTTGTCCAATAAGTTTTAACCAGTAGGATTTTTTCTCTTAGATTTCTGTATACAAATATCTGATATGTTGTTGTGAGAGCAAATATTAGTTAAGCCTTAAGGTAGTATAATTATGCATTGAATTTGTCGCGAAACAAACTGTGACCCGAGAAAAGTTATTGGTGGAACTGGAAACAATCGAAGTCTTTGGATAAACTTTTATGTTTGCTGTAGCTGGTTCAAGTACTTTGAAAAGTAAACAGTGCTTCTTGCTCTCAGCTCAGCACAGGTTGCTGGCATGATGACAGTCAGGTAACAGGATTAATATATCGTCAATAATGCTTACCTATAATATTCTTTTAATATCTTAATTTGATCCGTTTATTTTTATTGGTTAATAATCCTAAACAACAGTTGCTGTTGTTGCTGATGACTTCTCAACAATGATATCAGACGCTTAATAATCTTTGAAAACTTATCTACCAGGAAAAAGTTTAGTTTTTTAAACTATGATTTTTAATCGAGCAATCACTTAGTTCACCTTTCCATGCCCGAAATGTGCCATGTGTCGATGATGTCTACGCATACGTTTAAAATAATAAAATATGAATATTAAAGCGTCCTCATCCAAATGCTCCTTGCTCAGATTTCAGACTATCACATCACAAATTTTAGATTTTTCTGATCCTCTCGGAAATAGTAACCGTCAAATAAGTTGTCAAAAATTTAGTATGATATCATTTTATATGTTATCAAACGTCTACTAAGGTAACCCCACAAATATTCACTCATGAAAATACAAATAATTAGCTGGTTAAGTCTACAAGAGACAAAAGCCTCATAATTTGGAGCTTTTCTGGATAATTACGATCATCAAACTTACATTATCTTCTTCTTGACTTTAAGACCTGCTAAGTCATGCTGGCCTACAAATGTCTTAATATACTTAATAATATCACGTAGTTGAATGCCCAATCATCACTACGGGGGAATAGTCTAGATTTACCATCGGACCAGATTAAACGCACATTAAATATTTATCATTTTTAGAAGAAAAAAACCCAGTATGTTTAAATAATTTAACTAAGTCAAATAGAGTGGTAGAGCAGTTAACGATTCTCAGAATCTTTCATTTTGATTTCCGTAGAACTTTTGTCTTGTTCGATGTTATTTTACGCAACTTGGACTGTGCCACCGCTTTAGATTTTTGCTAAATAAAACATTCTTCTCCCAGCCAAGTTACATAGTCACAATAGTTTTCCTTCACTGTTTTTTTTTTACCGCAACTCCTGATGCGAAATCGAATTTCCGTGCTTTACCAATCAATGACTAGAACACTGGGAAAGAAAACTTGTTCGAAGAAAATAGCGCAACTTTCACAACCAGTGTACGACTATTTCCCCGGCGGCAAGCAGTTTTAAGTCACGGGATCACGTGCACCGACGGCACTGTTTCAAACAGGAACAGGATGCAGCAGAAAACTAGGTCAGCCAACCACTCCGAAAGGAATGTACGTTTTGCTCGAATCACGTTAGTGACCCCTCGGAGGCCACACTTTCCAATCGCTTTGCACAGTTTAGACTCCAGCAGGGAATGTGTTTTATTTGCACGTGTGTGTTTGTGTGTGTGTGTGTGCGTGGCAGCATTCAAAGCGGCCAACAAACATCTTGGCCCGTACGCAAATGGGTCGTTAAGCTGCAGTTGGTGTGTACGGTAAACAAGCGATCCGACGATTACAAGTGATAAAAGTTAGACGAGAGAGAGAGAGAGAGAGAAAGAGAAAAGCGCTTTCTCCTTTGCCACACGCGCGTTACTGAATTGTTTTCCCATTCTCTTTTCCGGCTGCTTTTGTTTGCGTGCACCGAAAGTCGGCATCGAATCGGTAAGGAAAACAATTTACCGTAAATGTCAAACGGCAGATTTACTACTATCGTTACAATACTTTACGTACCCTTTAACATTCGCGTTTTCGTGCATCTCGTGGTTGTGGATGTGGTTCCAAGCGGGCAGCCCAATTGGCTGAGTGAAAAATTGGTTCGGTAGTGGTGGTAGGAAAATATAAATGGAGACATTCTAATGCTAAGGATAGATCGCACTAAAAACTAACACCACCGGACCGGTGCGAAAGAACGAAAGGGAAAGAACGCAACAAACACACACACACACAAGCAAAACCCAAGAAGAAAAGCCAAAGAAATAAAACACGCTGAACCATGAACGCTGACAACCATGAAAACAGTCAAACATCGCTACGCCACGGGAAAACGTACGGTTAGGGGATGGGGGGGTGGTTTACGGTACGGTAGGAAAGGTGGCGGGAGGTGACAAATCGCGGATCGTTTTCTGGTGTACGGGAGCGGGTTCAGCGGGTGCAGATTCGGACTATATTTAACCACTACCACACATCTCGCCGGCCGTACTGATGATGTTGCTGGTTCGTTGGTTCGTTTACGACACGTCGGAAAAACACGCACCGGCCCGTCGCTGACCGTAACTGACACAAATTTTCTTTTCTTCTCTTTTTTCCCCCCAGCACTCTCTTGCCTCTGATGCATGCACCACCACCATCCAACAACACGCCACACTTCACTGCCATTAGAAATTCTGTACACTGGGCAGCATCCAGGCGTTGAAGTTGGAGAGTGGGGACCGAAAGAACCGTACACACAAACTTCAGATGGGGTGCGGTGACAGGGAGCGAATGGGACGGCGAGATAGATGTCGTCCAAAAAGGAACAAGTGAAAAGCGGGACAAGGATCTGACACAGAAAAGTTCAACAAAAGTTATCCGTGCAGCCCGTTAGTCTCCTCTCGCCATATTGCCACACGGAGGAATTGGAACGGAATGCAGCACGCCACTAGCAACAGACACGTAGTATACAGACACGATACACATGCACACATACACGAACGCGCGTGCACACACACACGCACACATACATATATAGTACACGGAGGGAAAACCTCAAATGTGTGCATGTGTGTAAGCGGACTGGCGATACATTCGAGGGGACATTCCTAAGCGGCATCATCATCTTCATCAGGTTCACTTTTACTCAACTGTGTACACACAGTGCGTGACGCAATTTTGTACACGGACACAAGTTTTATTAGAGTATGTATTACAACGATTGTAAGTAATATAGTTAGTCTCAAAATGCACAAACACTTAAATTTTCTTCACTATATTTTATATTTTTATAAAATAAATTTTACAATGTCTATTACAGTTCGTTAAAGCATCAAACACAAAAAAGGCGTACATGATATTGAATGTTGAATTGAAAGCAATAAATGAGAAAGCTATAGCAGCAGAAATGTAACCAATGTACCACTTTTAGATACAACTTTAAGCTAAATTTTCATACTAGTTTGGTATATCGATTTTACTAGGCCACACAGACTGACTTACAATAATTATTATTAAGTTATTGGTACAGCAGAATGATCGGCATGAAATTTAAACATTATTTTATCTGTTTTTAATACTAAAATTAAACAAAATAAACTGTTTTTAACCTACTAGTCATTTGATTAACGTGAGAAAATGTAACTTTAAATCGTACAATATGGTGTAACTTTTCATAATTCGAAATAAATATACGATTTGACTGGTTGAAACAGATTCAACGCGGTTTTGTTAATTTTAATAATAAATAATAATGCATTTTTAATGTAAAACACTTCAAGCAAATGATAAGTTGGTTTATGGAATTAGTTGTACGAATGTTCTGATTATATTTACTAGCTTTATTAAAAAAAATTATTAACATTATTTAACATTGCAAAAAAAATTCACCCCAACTTCATTCTGCGCCACACTGTTAATAATGCGTGCGCATATGTGTGCGTATATGTATGTGTGTGTGTGTGTGTGTACATAGGAGTGCGTGTGTTGGAAATTGAAAAATAGCACACGCGCTCATGGTCAGCGCGATTTTGTGTACATTTTCCCTTTGCTTCATGTTCTCTCTGCTGCTGCTGCTGCTGCTGCTTACCTGCTGCACACATACACCCCACAGCATCCACTGTTGCCCTTCAAGCACCGTTGCATCTTCGTCATTCGATCCATTTCCCCCCCCCTGACAGAGTTTTCCCTGACCTTTTACAGAGACTGTTTTCCTTTTCCCGTCCATATACCGGCCACTTGCTCGCTCGCCACCGTTCACTGACAAAGCCGAGAAGAATTTGTCGATAATACGGACTTTCCGAAGGACTGTACGGGCGGCCAGACGATCCTTTGCAGGTGCATACGAGCACGAGAAAATCGGAAGCAAAGGTCACTCACAGAGAGTGGTACGCTTGCCAGCGTACACCATCGTGAATGCTGAGCTGGTCGCCGACAGTTTTCAACAGCAATCGCTACAGAATCGCCGTTGGTTGCTCGTCCAAGTAGTTTGACAGATGAGAGATCGACCTACAACTACTACTGCTCCGTTTCGCCTGCCGGCCGCTGCTACCCCGTACCAATGTATGCTAGTAGATCGGTGCAGTTCGTTCGAACTGCAAAGCCAATCGGGAAACGATGTGTCTTTATCGTCTTGCTGTGCTCGTCACGTCGTGCAATGAGACTAATAAAACAAGGAGAGAAAATCACTGTTGGCAATGTATCCATTTTTGCAAAGGGCTTTTCCCCTGGTGGAAAGTGTATCCGCGCAAGCACATACACAGACACGCAAGACGGCGACACAAGGCGAAAGATAGACAGACGGTCTGACCGTGAACAAATCGAGGGCTTTGAAGTTCAAACTGTCACTTCCCTATTTCTTCCGCACTTGCACTTGACCAGTGCCACAGCCGCGGAACGAATGCGAACGCGTACCACGCGTTGCCTTTATTGAAAGCAATAAATGAGAAAGCTATAGCAGCAGAAATGTAACCAATGTACCACTTTTAGATACAACTTTAAGCTAAATTTTCATACTAGTTTGGTATATCGATTTTACTAGGTCGCGATAAATACTCGCAGGTGGAGTGTTTTTTCTTCTTCTTCAATTAAATCTCTTCTCTGTTGCTGTGTGTGCGTGCATTAGTTAGCGCCATCGGTTGTTAGTGTTTGAAAGGTGGTCGCCAGCAAGAAAAAAAAAGGAAGGGCGACCAACATATTTATAAAAATAAAAATAATCCCCGAAAAGTGCTGCAAGTCAACGTGCCTGTCGGTCGTAGTTGTGTGCCGTGCAGTGGTCGAGCACGCGCACCAGACAACCTTGTTTGAGCGGTTTTGGCCGGCCGTACGCTCACGCCGAGCCCCGTTCTAGTAAGAATCGGCGGGATGAGCACAGCTTACGGTAAGTAAAATTAGTATAGAGCGTCCCGCTTCGTTGGATGCCACCGACCGAACGGCATTGGTAGACAAATTTGCTTAATGATCGGCGCCATCGGCCGCATGCGAACGATGGACGTAAGCCGATGGTTTACGTACGTCCGCCAAAATATTACCAAAATATTGTCCGCCAGTTTTGACACCACATCTGCTCAACCTCAACCTATCGGTGGGAAGAGCTGTTTGTACTGTAAGAGTGGACCCGAAGCAGGCTAGTATGACAAATCTCAATTCGCTCGTCGAAAGAAGCTCGATTGTTTTATGAATGCTGTGGGAAGAATGTCCAGGGCATGGGGTACGTACCACATGTTTACATTGCTTCCTTCTCGATCCGCGGCACACACACAGCTTGAACGGTGGATATTGAACAAGAGCCCATACTCTATCCAGAATTTAATCCCATCTGATCCTGACACATGGTACCCAGTCTCCTGGTGTGCGAGTGTATGTAGGAAGTATGTTTTTTTTTGTCGTTCTTCACTTGTCACATGTATTCCCGCACTGGCGGGTATATTGTTCCAGACCCGGCCGGGATGGTACAGTTGCAGCTCTCTGTACCGGCGACCCAATGTTCGCCGAGAGCGCTCAGCAAACACACCGAATGACAAATCTATTTGTCCAAACCAAACAGTCGCGTCAAAGGCGAACGTTGTCGTGTGGAGTTCCCTAGCTACATATTTCATCGGTAGGATGTCCACTCCCGGGTAGCAGGGCCAGCCTTCGCTAGGACAGTGACTGGGATAATCGATGGACTAAAGCGATTGACAAGCTAATCTATTGGCATCCGAGGAAAGAGCAGGGTTGGGCAGCCGGGCAGTGCAGCGTAAAACAAGTGTGGACCGTACACTAATCATCTGTATTTGGAATCAATTTTGAAGGATCGTTTTTCCAGCCCGTTGTACACATGTCAGTGTCAAATTGATTTTTGATGCTTTGTGTCTAGTGTCTGCGAATAGTTTACATACACTAATGATCAGCACTTAGCGCATGTTAGTTTGCTTACGGTGTGCGTCTGTTTTCACTCCGTTCCGTTTGTTTTTTTGCGAGCAGAAAAGAATGTTCGGAAAATGTTAACCCTGACGTGTGCGTCTGTGTGTCTGGCTGGTGTGCGGTGTATTTATCCTGCGTCTAGTCTCGAAATCTTTTTCCTGTCAAAATAATCTTTCCCGCGTCCGAATCTCTCTTGGCAAGTGAACCATCGCCACCTATTTTGATCCTCATGACATTACGAACGATCGCGAAGAATAAGCGTCATGCAGTTGGAGAAAATAAACAAAAAAAAACACGCAAGACACGAGTGACGACCGGCTAAAAGACCCCGTTAAAAAAACCCCAATCCATGACCGCTTCGAACGGTGGCCATGACCGAACCGATAGATCACCTTTCCACACTTCCACCGGGTGTGTTGTTTCACTGTTTCCAAACAGTGGTACACCGCTTTGCGTCGCGCTTCAGGTACGCTAATGAGCACATCATTACGCGCCAGAGAAAACAGTAATGAACCAGGTGGGAATAGGCCGTCCGACGTACTACACGTATGTAGGTACATTGTGAAGCAGACGACGCTCGTTGTGAGCTCTACGGCCATTGGTATAGCCAACAAACTGCTTTGCTCCTTGGCGGTTAATGTTCTTTGGCCTTCCTGCAGCGGCTGATACTCCATGCCCGTGCCCCAGCAGTGAACGTGGTTGGTAAGGGAAAGAATTGAGCATATTGGCGTTCGCAAGATGACAGGTTTCGAGATGATGTATGTTCCTCGGAGAAGCATCGCTTTTGCTATATCTTAACGCACATAGACAAACTGCCTGTACCGCCAGACCGAGCGGCTGATGTTAACCCTTCAGAGTTAAACAGGGATTTACGATCGTTTCACGATGTTAAATGGTTCTTTTGATCTAATAAAGTAATTTACCTTTCCATATCTTACTTCAACACTATATTGGTAACTTGAACTTGTCAACGTAATAATTAAAACGTTTGATGGCTACAATGTTCCAATGTAATATTGATCTATAAGTCTTATAATATTTTTTGTTTATGTAAGAATGTGTGTGGATATTTCTACTGATTTTTTTTTTTTTCAAAAGAAGAGACATAGATCACTACTATAGCTACTTATTCAGAGGTTTAAGGTTTCAAATTAGAGAACAATTTTCTAAAAAATAAATATATAACTATTCATTCCATACTGCCGAGTATGGTCTTATTTTATTGTCGCTGTGTTTAGTTACGTTTTGCAGCTTGGATGACAAATAAGAGTTGAAGATTGATATACTAATTTTTGTACTGACTTCTCCATAAGTAAATATTTTATACATGCTGTCATCTAACTATTTATATCTTTTGCATCAATAAAAGTATCGTTATTCCACGCTACTTTCAACAGAATGAAACCTGAATACCAAATAACATTATTTGAACTACAACGTTAGAATTCTTCTTCTTCTTCCTTGGCACTACAACCTCGTGAGGTCTTGGCCTGCCAGCTATTGCTGGCTTTCTGTGACTAAGTTTTACCCGTAGCTGGATAGTCAGTCCTGCGTACGGGGAGGCGGTCCGCCGGGATTCGAACCCCGGTCCTGCCGTGTGAAGACCGGCGCCGCTATCGTATACACCACCGGGCCGCCCCACAACGTTAGAATTAGCTACTATTTATTTAATCTCCATTACGACGGCTAGATGCCGTATTGTCATAATTATCTTTATTTTCGTAAAAATATCATTCACATTCAAATAATTAAACAGGAAAACATATACTTGTGTAAAGAAGAAGAAATTTACAATTCAATCTCAGACATCAACAGGAAACGAGATCCAATTTCTTTTATAATAATTGTCAAATTGTTAGCAATACAGTCAGTCGTTCCTTAAATCGTTAAAATTTCTGAAAATGCGAACCATTTACTAATCAGTACAACTATTGGCTAGAATTGAAATAATACCTATTTCCAACAACTAAAACATTCAACTTCAAGTGCCAGCTTCTCCAATCGTACGTAATTGAAGGGTTTAGCCTTTCTAATGCTCAATTTGTTAGCGTCATAGCAAGTCCTGCGAATTTCTCAGCAACCAACGCAGATTTGTTTGACGGCAAACCCTAACCCGCGCTTCATACATATTCTCAGCCTCATCGTCACACTCTCGCATCTCGGTCCGCAATCGCAGAATTTGCATCAAGGCTGACCGCACACGTCTGCAAATTACATAAACTCTCCAACATCTGAAGCGTGGTGTGGCGGTGGAGGTTAGCAAAATTTTGATGGATGCGCTTGAAAAACATCCGAACGCCCATCTTGGAAGCTGAGCATAATCTGATTGAACATGGCTCGGCACGGTTGCAGCAAGTAAACGGGAGACGCAAGACATTCCCGTCCAAGCATGACCATCTATTCATCTTTAATCTTCATGAATCTATTCTTGCGAACCACATGCCCACGGCCACCGCCGGCACCGTCCCCATGTGTGAACTCAACCGAACCGCACCGGCCCGAAGCTAAGCAAATCTGGTGTGCCGAAGGGAACCAGGCCCGAGAACGGGAATCGTAAAATTGGAACGTGAAGGAAGAAAATGGGCCCGAGAAAAGAAAAATCAAATATTGCCTCTCGCATTCTTGCGACGCAGCACCAGCAGCAAAAGCATTCGAACCAGCAACTTACCAGGATCACTCATCGTCGTACTTGGACGTGGGACGGTGGGTAAAAGTATTGCGGCGGTAACGGTAACGGTAGCATAATGTTTAATAATAGACAGCCATAATGCGGATGATGAAAGGATATTTATTTACTTTTATTACAGTTTGCGGTCCGACCGGGGTGGGCCAACGGATACGAGTGCACCCGTTGAGGACGCTGCAAAAATGGGAAAGAAATAAAGGGCACCGGCCACACGGGCACGAAGGCTGCCGAACTGGTACGGAACGGGGCAATGAAATTATCCCTTCCAATTTTCCTGTTTCACTATTTGCTGTTTGTGAGCCCATTTTTCCTCCGTTCGGCCGTGGGCAAGCCCAACGCCGTACGGTTTCTTTGTTCTTTCCTTAGTCCTTGGCCAGAAATGTTGTGTTCACTTATTGACCTCCGTCTTTTCCTATGATAAAGGATGACATTTGAACCGGAAAGTATGTCAGACTCGTTCGGTCGGTAGATGAAGCCACTTCGAAACTTTCCGATAGTGGTGGGATGTAGAGAATAAAAGGCGGTACCGGGACCGCAGCCACAGTCAGCCCCCCCCATTATATGGCATACACCCTAGCACATCAGCCCTTCGTTGCTACCGGAAGCAGTTCTGCAACGATCATTAATGTTTATGTCGAAAAGGAGTGTTGCTCAACATGGGAACCAGGGTGAGGGCATAATAGAGATGGATTGAAGACACAAAAGTGGTTCTCCGGTTCCCGTTCCAAGGTTTCTTCTGTGGGTTGGTTTTACAACGTTTTAATCATCCTCCTAAGGAGCTACCCTGGTCGGCATTAATTTACTTTTATTTTTCCCCATTGTTTTCGAACCCTTGTTTTCCGGGAGCTGCTCGAGAACTCAACAGGGCCCACATAAAACGGAAAACATAACATCAAATAGTGGAAGCAGGAAATTAAAATTTCTCAAAGATGCCAAACGTCAATCCTGCAGCAAGACGTGCGCCGGGATTAATTGTATGTTTGATGAATTCTTTCGAAATCATTCAGCTAGTGATAAAAGAGGAAGCATTCTCATTGTAGAATATGTTACACTGCATAATTCTAGCCACGACTCGAGTGTAGCTCTGCTGCCGGGGACGTGTACGGGTAATTGTAATTTCATAATCCGTTTCAATTAATTATTGCCGATGGATCGAGATGAGCGTAGGAAATGACAGCTGAACGGTATATAATACTTGAAGAGTGATTAAACAAACAAGCGCTCGCCGGAGCATGTGTGCTCACACAGATGAAAAGCGTTCTGTGTCTGTTGCATGACGAGCTGATCCGGATGATGAATGCATGCTCGAATGTGGGTTTGTTTTTTATTGCTCGTTGCGTTGCATCCATCCATCCGTTTCCCATCGGCACAGTGGCCGTTAGGCTTTTCATGGTACCGGTGCTTAGCAGTATAATATAAAGGGCACCGGCCACACGGGCACGAAGGCTGCCAAACTGGGACGGAAAGGGGCAAAGAAATTATCCCTTCCAATTTTCCTGTTTCACTATTTGCTGTTTGTGAGCCCATTTTTCCTCCGTTCGGCCGTGGGCAAGCCCAACGCCGTACGGTTTCTTTGTTCTTTCCTTAGTCCTTGGCCAGAAATGTTGTGTTCACTTATTGACCTCCGTCTTTTCCTATGATAAAGGATGACATTTGAACCGGAAAGTATGTCAGACTCGTTCGGTCGGTAGATGAAGCCACTTCGAAACTTTCCGATAGTGGTGGGATGTAGAGAATAAAAAGGGGGACCCCGGGCCCGCAGCCACAGTCAGCCCCCCCCATTATATGGCATACACCCTAGCACATCAGCCCTTCGTTGCTACCGGAAGCAGTTCTGCAACGATCATTAATGTTTATGTCGAAAAGGAGTGTTGCTCAACATGGGAACCAGGGTGAGGGCATAATAGAGATGGATTGAAGACACAAAAGTGGTTCTCCGGTTCCCGTTCCAAGGTTTCTTCTGTGGGTTGGTTTTACAACGTTTTAATCATCCTCCTAAGGAGCTACCCTGGTCGGCATTAATTTACTTTTATTTTTCCCCATTGTTTTCGAACCCTTGTTTTCCGGGAGCTGCTCGAGAACTCAACAGGGCCCACATAAAACGGAAAACATAACATCAAATAGTGGAAGCAGGAAATTAAAATTTCTCAAAGATGCCAAACGTCAATCCTGCAGCAAGACGTGCGCCGGGATTAATTGTATGTTTGATGAATTCTTTCGAAATCATTCAGCTAGTGATAAAAGAGGAAGCATTCTCATTGTAGAATATGTTACACTGCATAATTCTAGCCACGACTCGAGTGTAGCTCTGCTGCCGGGGACGTGTACGGGTAATTGTAATTTCATAATCCGTTTCAATTAATTATTGCCGATGGATCGAGATGAGCGTAGGAAATGACAGCTGAACGGTATATAATACTTGAAGAGTGATTAAACAAACAAGCGCTCGCCGGAGCATGTGTGCTCACACAGATGAAAAGCGTTCTGTGTCTGTTGCATGACGAGCTGATCCGGATGATGAATGCATGCTCGAATGTGGGTTTGTTTTTTATTGCTCGTTGCGTTGCATCCATCCATCCGTTTCCCATCGGCACAGTGGCCGTTAGGCTTTTCATGGTACCGGTGCTTAGCAGTATAATTAACAGCATGGAGTGGCACTGGTAGAAGCTGGTAGGGAGGTGGCATTCGTTTGGAATAGCTAACCTACAGAGCTTGCATAATTGTTAGCACCTCGGGCAGACATGCCGGAAAGCCGCAATAATGCTGGAACTGTGTACCGCAAACGGGGGCTAATGATACTAACGATGCTGTGCGCAAAACGGGGTAGTGTGGTCGTGTCTGTTTCAATTGAAGCAACACGAATAACACTCTAGCACACTCGAAACGGCTTAGAAAAAGAGTGAACGAGCTATTGTAACGTGGTACAAATTTTAATAAAGCACCAGGCGCCTCCATCTCCTCGTGAGTGACGTACTGGGCGTCTCCACCACACTACAGACGAAAGTGTGTTTTGTTGTGCATTTGTTATGCAAATTATAATTGCATTCGAATGAGTTTGCCTTAAACTAGTTGTCAGCGATTTTTCGAAAATAATCTTATATCGATGAACAGCAATGAATATTGTTTTAGCATACGGATTTTCCATCATCCTTGAAACATGATTGCCTTTTATTTAGTGAGAATTTCCTTTTTTCCACATTCAGTTTTACTTACTTAAGCCATCCAGGACACGCGAATCATTTGATGCAAACGTCGGCGCGTACAGGAATTTAAAAGTAGCTCTCGTTAAGGCAAATACCGAGAAGCGTCCGTTATCATCCGTACGTCCTTTCCGTACGGTGACGTTTGCTAGCTTCTATTTCACTCCAGGAACAGGACACCGACGATCGCGTACGTTCGTTCTAGGTGATGGCTTGATTGATGGCAAAATTTCATTTCTTCACTTTCAACTAATTTTTACCCGAATCTCGGTGCTGGTTTTCACTTCCATGCAGAGAACAAGCCTGCCACTTGGACCATGTTACCGACGCTGTTGGTATTTTACACAATCACATAGACACATCTATACACAGACACACACACTAACATTAATACGCGTGCTTTTTCGTATTGGCGAACGCATGTACGATGACGCCGATGATTATTATTATATTTCTTAAGAATTTGATTTAATTTACTTCCCACTTTTCAACGCACAGCTCTCGTCGCCGGGCAACCGCATGCTGTTGGTATGTTGCTGCTCCTGCTGCTGTTGCTGTTGATGCTTCTGCTCCATTAGCTGCCGCTACTGGTGATTTTTATTTTCACCACTGGCTCCTTCACCATCACCACTTCCACACTGTTAAACACACTTACTACTTTCGGTTGGCAGAGCAATTTGTGGCGATGGTACGAAACGGGGATACGCACCGCGGTAGCACATTACACACGTTTTTGCTCACTCGCCAATATGCACACTTTCACAAACGATTCTTAAGACATTGCTTCGTGCCCTTTTTTTACCCTGCTTGCTTCTTGCTTGCGTACCAAAATTTGCCTGCTGACACAATCGCGGTGTACGCGAACAACAATTTGCCCGATCGTCGTTATTATTGTTCACACATCATTGCACGGCTTAGCACGTTTTTCATTGGCTTTTCGCACTTTTCTTTTCGTCACTCACTCTCGAACATACACACACACACCCAAAAAATCTTCGTACGCGCGCGCACACAGGCAGAGAACTTACTTTGATTCGCTTCGCTAAAGAATTATTCATAATTAGAACATTAAAAATCAGCACTTTGGCTAAACTTTTCCACTAGCGAAGTGGTTGTGTGCAAAACTCTTCCGTACGGATGCGGTAGGGGAAAACTTCCAACAATAACAACCCCAAAGAACGACTGTGTTTTGGTTCTCCAACCTACCAGACACCGAGCAGCGCACTGATCGGTGATGTGTTGTCGATGTTCCGAACTAAAGATTGTTCGTTAGCCTTTGCGGCAACAAACAACAACCAGCTCGAGTGGGATGGGAAAACACACACACACACATACAGAGAAAAGCAGACGCTGATGATGCGCGGGCTGTCCTGTTTTGGTTCCGTTACATAATAATAATCCAAAAAACGCGCGCCTTGCCCGTGCGTTTCCGCGCGCTATGCCCGTTGTCCTGTGCGAGTCGTCCCCCGAGGGAAACTATTTTCGGTATCGCACACAACGCCGTGTGCGCGTCAAGCGGGTGGCGCTGTGCAAAGAATTAAGGTGACAAACAAGGCAAGGAAGTTGATGTTGTGTTTATTCTGTCGTCTCGTTTGTGCTGTGCGGACAGGCTTGAAGAGTGTGTTTCCCTAGTGTGTCGATCGGTACCGGGCTAAACCGGGGCACGATCGGCCTAAGGCGACATGCCAGGTGTTTGGCGACGTCTTAAGTGAAACATTGAGGGCCTACGCAATCTGTACGGGTTGGCAGTCGAGCGCGATGAGCAAATATTATGCTTCAAACATTAAAATTGATTTCATAATTAACTGCTTCGCGCGAGATAGTTTATTGCAAACAGGTTATTTTTGGATGTACTTCTTCAAGGTAGACAATGTAGTCTCAAGTTAAAGTACTGTACATATGTTCGAGTGCGTTCAAAAGGCCAGTCATACACTCACTCACTTATCACCTACTGCATATGACGAGCAACTATGAACTAACCAGAGCAAAACGTTCCACTCCATGCACATCGTCGCATAACTCCCTGTTCAATTACACCCTACTCCATCAGACTAACAGGTGTCGAAGGCCCAATTCTACGGCCTTTAGTTGATTATTTTTCCCGCCACTGCCGGTGTCTTTTCCCCACGCTCGCTCACCTTGGTCTAGGCGGGCTTTTTGCCATCGCTACCAAGCCAAACCTCCAAAGAATACGTAATCAGTAGGAAATTGATCATTTAGAAACGTTGCCTCGCCTTTCTCGCTCAGCCGACGCCGAAGGAGTGGCGGCTCTTTGCGTGTTTGTGTACGTTGGATCTGGTGCTGATGAAGAAACCCGCGTACCGAGGGTGTGTTGCTGATGGAAAACACTATGATGATGATTCCATCATCCCCATCCGGATGTGAATCGCAGATTGACGGACGAAATGTCAACAGCGCGTCAGTTCCTGTGACAAGATGGAACATCCTCGTTTGCAATGGAGGGAGAGAAAAAAGAACAGGGCAACGGTGCACAATACTACTTTGCTTCGCGAGGGTAAAGCAAAAAAGCCAGAAAACCGGCAAAGGGAAAATAACGAAAGCTTGCAAGAAAACTAGGTAAACATCTGAGAAGATGTGAAAAATGGCACTTCGGGCGTTCGTTTGAGGCGATGATTTTTTGTCTTTGGTCTTTTTTTTTGTATTCTTTACCTAGCTCGTTCGTCCGTGTTGCTTTGTGCCACTCAGCAAGATCAACTGGAGCTGGATGGATTAAAACCGAGTTCCGAGAATTAAAGTGTACTCTTGTTTGCTTCCCGCGCAAGGCGCCAGACCATGTGCACAACAGAAAGAGAAGAGTTTTGCTCTCGGCGTGCGTTAGTTTTCAAATCTTGTTCAGCGCGACGAATGTCAAAGCAAGTTTCGTCTTGCGCCTGCAGTTTCCCACGACAGTTACCATGGAAACACCGTAGCTAGAAAAGTGTGCTGCTGCTCGCTACGCGAGTAACAACACGGTGAAGGTGTCTCGTGTAAAAGTAATCTCTGATAGAAAGGCATAACAAGCAGTGTAAAAAGCAAAAGCTCCGATCAACATGAAGGCACTTTCTCGATGGACATCCTTGGACAGGATATTGCATTATGGCGTCGTTCGCTGCCCCTCTGCTTACCGATGCTCAGGGTGTCTCTGGTTATTTTCATAGGAAAAAGTTGTTTCGAAATTTGTTACGCAGATCATGCCTCGGATTAACGAAGGATAAAATTGTCCTGTTTTGTCGCAAAGCAGGCTCCATCGGCGTGATATGGCACGCGGAAAACATTACGCCCCACATACAAAAGGCGGACACAGGACGGAAGCTGTAAAGATTAGCTTCGTTCCGTTTGATTTCGTTAGCCGATAGGGAGATTTTATATTCAAAACAAACCATCCCGTAATGTCCGGCGCTACCGAAAGCACTTGTGCGTCTACCCACACGAAAGTTGTCGGTTTTCGTTGCTCCACTTTCACGTTCTCCCCAGGCTGTGACAGCGCGTTTTGTTAAGTATTCCGTTAGCATTCTTTTCGGTCAACTTTCCACACGCAATCACCGCACATATCATCATCAGCAGCAGCAAGCCATGAAGTTGACACACCGCCGCACCATTATTAGCTTCCGTTTACTCTGTGGCCTGGTGTCTCTTCTGGTTTGGGGCAAGTTTCTGACTGACTTTTACCCGCGCCAGGGTAGGATTGACGGGGTATCGTCCTCTCGAAGACAAATCGTACGTACGTATTAGTAAATAATGATGTTCCTAATGATGCTGCCCCATGCTGGGGCAAGCTACTTGCTGTTTGGAGATTTACACACTACATCAAACGCGCGTTGTTCTTGTGGTTTGGTCTCGCAACGGCTTACGTTTATTTCGAGGCTAGAGCAAGCCGTTGTCTCCCACATTTTCCTGCTGCCGGACGGATGCTGACCTCCCATTTCGGTGAGAAGATTAGCCGTAACTGTCATACTCACTCTCCATCAATGATGTGTTCTCTCACCACAAACACACACGCACAGTTCACGCTCACGCTCCGTCTAGGGCAGTATTATAGCGTGCGATTCTAAAATAAAAAAGTGGATACATTTTCTCGCATCGGACACGGCCACGGTCTCGGATTGCACACGCTATTTCGCACGTTTGACAGGAAAAAGGGGGAAAACCCATCGCGACGTTTACTGTAGCACACACATAGGGAGAGCATTACTATCTCATGCATTGTTTCGCTGCACTAAACATGAAAAACTACCCATTTACTGCACATGCACTCCTTAATGCACACACATTTCTGCATCTCTCACACAGCTCACTACGGCACCGATAGAAAGACACAAATTTGATCCATCTTTTTCACCTCACAATAATAATTTGAACACAGAAAACAGAAAGAGCATTAGAAATAGGGATTTCCTTACTTCATATATACACACACACACACTTTTGTATATACGCGTGTCTCGTTCTCGCACGGAAATTCCCACTGTTTGTTCTGTGCCCAAGCGATAAACCAACGAACACTTGTGCCTGGCACTGTATTGTGGGGACGACAGTGTCGTTAGCGTTAAGGACACAGCGGCGTCTACTTTCCCGCACGAGAGTCTATACACGTCTGAGAATCGCAGTCTGAACCGGACCAGAGCGTTAGCGGTGCTTCATCTACTCAAACGTTAGCATCTCAATCTTTTGCGCCGAGAAGAGCGAGAGAGCGAGTGGATGCTGTACAGTAGCAGCTGTTTTTGTGGAAAATGAGAGATATACAATCATGTTCGAGAAAAATTCATGCGAAGTTAGTTAAGCAGTCTAGGTAAATAGGGTTCGCTGTCTGCGTGAGATTTTCACTATGCAAATGTAAACGATTAGGAGTGGATAACTTTAGTAAAGCGAGCGTAATCATTCAGGCAACTCCTTTTCGATTTACATTTTCAAGGAAGTTGTAAACGTTATGCAAAATATACACAAAAAATAAGTTCAATTGCGGTAGTTGATTCTCTATTAATACTTATCTTCCATTTTATTAATGATTCAAGATGTTGAAGTAGCGGTTCATATATTCTTTTAAAATGTTCACAACAGTCCATTATTCTGTGCGAACTGATATAGGATTTAGGAGGATGTTTCCAGAATGTAGTTTTATTTTTATTTGGCCCTACAACCTCAAGATTTTCTTTCTTGGTCTAACGACCGGTTCGACCATGCCTGCCATTTTTGGCTTACTAGGCTTATTGTGCGGCCCGGTGGTGTATACGATAGCGGCGCCGGTCTTCACACGGCAGGACCGGGGTTCGAATTTAACTTTAGTAAAGCGAGCGTAATAATTAAGGCAACTCCTTTTCGTTTTAGATTTTCAAGGAAGTTGTAAACGTTATCAAAGAACATATAAGCAAAATATACACAAAAATAGGTTAAATTGCGGTAGTTGATTCTCTATTATTACATATTGCTAATTATTCTTTTAAAATGTTCACAACAGTCCATTATTCTGTGCGAACTGATATAGGATATAGGAGGATGTTTCCAGAATGTAGTTTTATTTTTATTTGGCCCTAGAACCTCAAGATCTTCTTTCTTGGTCTAACGACCGGTTCGACCATGCCTGTCATTTTTGGCTTACTAGACTTATTGTTACCGCATAGTTGGACAGTCAGTCCTTACTATGGGGGAACGGCCCAGATGAGACTTGAACCCCGGTCCTGCCGTGTGAAGACCGGCGCCGCTGTCGCATCTACCACCGGACCGCCCCTCAAGATATTCGATTTGATTTACTCGTAGCTTGATTTAACCGTCTAAATGGTGTATATGCCATACACCTAAATGGATTAATGCCATACGTGTCTAGCTGATGACTCCCATGCGTGTCTAGCTGATTTTAAGCTTTCGAATGGAAGCAATCAGTAGAACATATATGAAACATGTACTGATTTTACTGAATCCTCCATTAATCTTAATTTAGTAATTAATCCGTGCTAGAATTGACTTCGAACGACAAATAGTTCTCGAAAATAAAATACAGAACGACTATCTAATGGCCGAAAGAAACGACCGCTGTGCAAGATTTTGAATTGAAAAGCAAACGAGCCTTTCAACTTGCGCATATAAACGCATCGTTGTGTGTTTCGCAATGTTTTGTTGTGTTTTTGCCGGTTGCTGTCATTCGTGAATATTCCGGTGTGCCAGCTGCAGTGAATAATGTTTAGCATCCAAGCGGCGCGAAAAATCGTAGCAGCGAGGATTACGAAGAATTTTTCTTACCGGGATTGTTTGTAATCGGAAGAAATATGGGAGTTTTAGGGCTTTGGAAGCTGATCGAACAGTCCGGTAAGCCGGTTCCACTAGATACGTTGGAAAATAAAGTGTTGGCCGTGGGTAAGTGGTAGCTGTTTCAAGTGTATGTAATCTCTTGCAAATGTTTGTTAATGTTTCGTGTTAATGTGTCGACAGATATATCGATTTGGTTGCATCAGGTGATAAAAGGGTTCCAGGATTCTAAAGGTAGCGCTTTACCGAACGCTCATGTGCTTGGTTTGTTTCATCGTTTGTGCAAACTGATGTACTACCGCATCAAACCAATATTCGTATTCGATGGAGGTGTTCCAATCTTGAAGAAACAAACCATTGTAAGTGGATCTTGTTCGCATCGCAGAAAGTCACAGTCAATTCATCATTGTTTTATGTATCTTACAGGCTAAGCGTCATCAGAGCAAAAATAACTACCAGAATGAAGCGGATCGTATTCAGCAGCTACTGCTCGAAACACTGGCAAAGGAAAAAGTTGTCCAACAAGCACTCGGGTCTGCCACAAACATTCTTATATCACCCTCAAAGAAAGCGATTACAGCCGGCGGCCCAAGCACAAGCAAACAGCCCGACCGTGAAGAGGATCCTGATGCAATATTCAAACTTCCACCGCTGAAAGCACCCGAAGAACCGATCGATCTGGATCGCAGCGATAGTTCCATGGATGAAAAAGCTTCCCGGCACTGTTACCACCTAAACCTGAACGCGATCGATGTGACCAGCATTTACTTTAAGAATTTACCAGCCGACGTACGGCACGAGATTCTGAACGACATCAAGGAGACACGCAAACAGTCCTCCTGGGGCAGGCTGCACGAGCTACCCGTTGAGAGTGATTCGTTTTCGTCATTTCAAATGAAGCGTTTGCTGAAACGACGCCAGGTGCAGGTGGAACTCGAGGAAGCCGAGAAGGAAATGGGTGGAAAGTGTCTCTCATTGGCGGAGCTGGAATCGCTGCTAAACGAGGAAGGTGTAGAAACTTCATCAAACAGAGCGGCACAACAGATCGCATCGGATGAAAACACCCGCTTCTTGCTGGTGCGTGATGTTCAGAAAGCAATCGAGAAAGCAAAAGCGCGCGAAGAAGCAGAAAAGCTTGCTCCGAAAGCACCCAAATTGCCAAAATTGTCAAAGGAAGAATCGGCAACCCAGATGCTCACCGAGGACGACGACAAGGAGTTGGATGAAGAGCTACAGTTGGCGATCAAAATGTCGTTAATGCAGGATGAAGCTTCGCATGCTGTGATCGAGCTTGATGAGGAAGAGTTACGCATGTCGCGGAAGCAAAAAAAAGCACTCGGAAATGCCGCCCAAAGCTTAGCGCGCGGGTTTATGCTCGAGTACGGTGGGTTAACAAATGAAGAATTCAATGAGCTGTTGCATCAAACGCAGGATGTAGATGGAGGTGACATTAATGATTCCATGTCGCAAATGTTTATGCACAATGGAGATTCCATAGTGCAACGCACTTTGGCGACTGTTCATGAAGTGTGTGACGAGCAAGAGAAGGCAGTGGAAGAAAACGAAGCTTCAGAAAAGGCAAACAGCGAACCGGACACGGAATCCGATTCAGACTTTGTCGATGTGCCGGAAGATAATTTGAATGATTCTCAGGCAGGCATTTCGCTGCCCCTAAACAGTACCAATCACTTCAAACCTCACTACAATCCAATAGTTGATTTTACTATCGATGATCTGAAACAGCTATCG
Organism: Anopheles maculatus; assembly: GCA_002091835.1. Lineage (NCBI taxonomy): Eukaryota > Metazoa > Arthropoda > Insecta > Diptera > Culicidae > Anopheles > Anopheles maculatus. The sequence continues at coordinate 70,164 of KZ063153.1, forward strand.
GAAGCGGAGCCAACGAAAAAGAAGGAAGTCGTGGAGGTGATCATTAAGCAGGAGGACATAGGAGTATGCGATAAGGACGATATATTTGCGGATATATTTAGTGTAAAGAAAGAGGATGAGGTAGAAGAAGTTCGGGCTCATCGTACAACAAAACAAGCTGAGCCCAACCCACCGATGATCAGTATTCCTATGAAAGAAGTGAGCGATATCTTGGAAAATGAAAATAAGCTAATTAACAAACAACAGTCAAACGTTTTAAACGTTCCAAAATCATTTGTCGGCTTGAAGATCAAGAAAGTCGATGATATAAATGCTCAGTTAAAGGAAGAACTTGAAAACCTGAAGAAAGGACCGCCGGTGATTGATATTGGCGATATTATTAAATCGCCCGTTCAGGCTTTGGACTTGCCTGTTCCAGTTCCACCAAGCACAGATCTTAAAAGTATAAGTGAAAGACTCAAATTGCAGTTGGAGGAATTAAAAGCGAGTGCTAATGCTTTGAAATTAGATGAAGTTAAGCTGGATGGCATGGTGGTGGATGATGTGGAAAAGGTAATTTGCTTGTTTTCTGCGATTCACCGCGATTCTGTAATGAACTATAAAACACTTTTCCCTTTTATATTCCAGTCACAAAAACGCGACGATGAAGAAGATGCTGATAGTGATGCAACAGTCATTTATGATGTCGATTCCGACGCTCAAAAAACTCCCATTAAGCGGGTTGCATCCGACATTGAGCACAGGGAAAAAACAAAATCACCACCAAAAGCAAATGAAGATCAAGTGTTATCCACGTCAAATGCTGCGGTTATTGAAATCCTTGACAGTCCTGCTAAAAAAGGAACTTTGGAACACTTAGTGCTTGCACGCACACCCGGCAAGGATTCACAGAGATCCACCGAATTGGAAGAATCGGTGCCGCACGTAACGAAACCATTCTTTGTTAATAAAACTCCACCGTCTGCGAAGAAATCAAACCAAATCGATAATGCAGAAAAACAATCAACACCTGGAAAATCGGTTTCGAAAGAATTATTTCCTGCCGAACCGATGCCATCCACGAGTAAACAGATGCCACCACAACAAGCACCGGAACCGAAGCCTGTTAGTGCGGAAAATCTTATCACCGAAATGGCGGACACACTGAAGGAAGCGCACACTCCGCTCGAACTGAAACGTATGGCGCTGGATCTGGCACAAACGGAGCGTGAGCTAGAGCGCGAAAAGAACAAACAGTCGCGTTTAGGTGTGTCTATCACCGAACAGATGCGTAACGATTGTATGGAGCTGCTGCAGATATTCGGTGTACCGTACATAGTCGCACCGATGGAGGCGGAAGCACAGTGTGCCTTTTTGAATCAAATCGAAATGACGGATGGCACAATAACGGACGATAGCGATATCTGGTTGTTTGGTGGGAAGAAGGTGTACAAAAATTTCTTCAACCAGCAGAAGCTGGTGCTCGAGTTTACGATCGAAAGCATTGAGCAAATGTTTCACATGGATCGAAAGAAGCTAATCCAACTGGCACTGCTAGTGGGCAGCGATTATACGACGGGCATTCATGGTATCGGTGCCGTGACGGCACTGGAAATACTGGCTTCCTTTCCACCGACACCGGAACAGTCGGGCGAAACATCCGAGATGATGTCGATGCTGTCCGGTTTGCGAAAGTTCCGCGACTGGTGGCAGCACGGCAGAAATGGTGCGACCGGTACCAGAATGGCATTGAAATCGAAACTTAAAAACATCGACATTGGCGATGGTTTTCCGAGCACGGGAGTGGTCGATGCGTATCTGCGCCCGACGGTCGATTTCAGTGAGGAAGAGTTTAGCTGGGGCTATCCGGACGCAGATCGGTTACGTGATTATGCGCGGCAAAAGTTTGGCTGGACGCAAACGAAAACGAACGATATATTGCTGCCGGTGCTGAAGCGTTTGGATGAGCGAAAGTCGCAAGCATCGATCAAGAATTACTTTAAGGTGCAAAGTGCCGTCGGTCAGAGCCGGTTGAAAGTTAGCAAACGGGTGCAGCACGCAGTGGACACGATGGCAGGCAAGATCGATATGGATGAGGATGTGAAAGCGAAAAAGAAAAGTCCTACAAAAGCAAAAAAGCAACCTGGACGCAAGCGAAAGCCGGCTGCTGGGAAGGAAACGATTGAAACAATAGATCTTGATTCTGTTGAAGAAGAAAACGAGCAGAAAGAGGAAGTCTCAACCAATGTGGAAAACGCGAAAGACGTTGAGAAAGAAGATGATTTTGTTGAAACAACAAAACCAACCAAAAAGGGTGCCGCTGTTCGTAATCGAGCAACCGATGGCGCAGGAACGTCAGCAAAGCCCAAACGAGGTCGTAAAAAAGCATCAAAAGCTGATACGGGCACTGACGACAAAGACAAATCCGATCCGGAACCATTGACCTCACAGCGACCCACACACTCACTGGCAAATATAGGAGGAATCATTGCCAACATTAACCAACAGTCGGCTGAAAGCGTAGACAGCGCGCTGGAAGCACGCAGGAAACGGATAGGAAACAAAATGCCGGACTTTAATCCGGCCATTCCGCAGCGCGTAAAAGATGAGCAGGAAATGGTTGAACGAAAAAAGCGAGCCGCGGAATTGTTTAAAAAGCTGAAAGCTAACGATAAGCAGAAACGGCAGTAAGGAAAAAGGGTTGGCAAAGTGGTGTTGTACAGCAATACAATTTTAAATTGTTTCGTTTATTTAAAAAAAAAACTAGGTTTAATCCGATAATTGAAATAAATTTGTTCTGCATTACTGTAGTACTGCATTTCATTTAAAAATTGAATCTACTTTTTCTTGACCGGTTCACGTCTGTTAGACATTGCCAGGTCACCAATATTTGACCAGAAAACTCCAATCGCTTGTAACTCGTCTTGTTCTAGCTAACGAGCTCGCAGTGGTTCTTTGCGTAGAGTTTGGCATACTCATAACGTGTCCCAACAATCATATCTTTCCGGCTTGGACAACCGTTAGAATATTACTGCAGCGGTTACTTCATTGTTCTTCAAAACATACTTGGACAAATAGCCTTTTGAGCATCAGCTTTCTCTCGAACGCGGCTAAGAGGGTTTCGTCAGTATTGGACAGAGTCCATTGCTCAGAGATGGGAGCATTAGTGTGCTATACAGTCCCTGCGTCATCTGCCGCTGCAAGCATTATGAGTGCTATAGTTTGGTTGAGTCTACGCATTAAATAATGTTTCTTTCTTTAATTCTTCTTCTTTCGTGGCCTGCTCCTAGAGAGCACGTCTAATAGACATGGCCTGGTGTCCACTCCGTTTCCAGGAAACTCGGTCCATGGCTGCATTCCTCCACCCCCGGCTGCATCCAATATCCCTCAGGTTAGACTCCACTTGATCCAGCCAACGAGCTCGCTGTGCTCCTCTGCGCCTCGTGCCGAACGGGTCGCTGACGAGCACCTTCCTGGCAGGGCATGAGTCCGGCATCATCATCACGTGCCCCAACGAGCGTATCCTTCCGGCTTTGACGACCGTCAGGATGTCTGCATCGTCAAACAGCTCAGCTAGATCGTGGTTCATTCTCCTTCTCCACACGCCCTGCTCGCACTCACCGCCAAAGATAGTCCGTAGTACCCGCCGTTCGAAGATGGTGAGTGCATTGGCGTCCTCTGCCAGCATAGTCCAGGACTCGTGC
>KZ063154.1:0-32166 GCA_002091835.1 Anopheles maculatus
GTACAGTCTATCTGTTTTCTTTAATTGCATGCAATGCAAACTACCACCGGCAAGCAATTATTTGAGGAATAAATTAATCTTGGAGTTACTGTTGCCTCAATCGTCGCACGAATCAGAAGCGGAAATGTTGGGATACGAGGACAGGTTTGTTTTTCTGGAAACTATCATGAACAAGTTTCATCCATGTATTTTATCATTTTTGTGTACCTATTGTAGCTAAGATTAGTAATAATGGTGCAAATTCGATTATTAACCATTATAAATTATAATATAATTATAATGTAAATGTTATTTAATACAAAAACTTTTGTGATGGGTTTATGCATTTTATATTGAATCGATTTTATTTGTAAAATCGGTTATTATTTATTGTAGCTGATAATGCTTATTTGATTCTATTAAAACCAGAATTATATGTTTCCTCCATCAAATGAATGTATATACAATTTTAAGTAATAATTTTGATAGTGCTAGTTTATAAACTGTATTATTTTTAAAATTTATAATAATAATTGATCTTCAAATTCAAAATCTCTTTTATTCACTATCATTATCATTTACTTATCTCACTCTTTTACAAACAATCAAAAAACAAAAGCTGTTACAAATGCTATTTTAATGGTTGTTTATAACCAGAGAATGGTTAAAGTAAAAATGTTATTACAGTTACAAAAATTAAATTGTTTGTAACAATTCAATACTTTTCGTGTTCAAGTTTTCAAGTATTTCAATCCATCTATCTAACTTTGTACTGTTCTTTGGAGTTCCTTCTGATTGGGAGATTCTAGACTAACTTTCCAGCTTTGCTTAAACAGTCAAAAAGCAAGCTAGAAATGTCGAGCAAAATTAGCTCTCGAGAATACAGTACTAAAGAAGTCGTCATTTATCTTCTCTTCTATGCAAAAACATTGAAAGATATTGTTAATAGTAATTTATTTATTTATTTATATTTTAATTATTACGGCAGGTTCCGTATTGTCTGTTAAAAGTAATTATGTAATAAGAATTTAATTGAAATATTGAAAAAAAAACTCAAGCAAACTCAACAACAGGGCAAAAAATTGACCAGTAACTAACTTGATTCTGCGATACGTGAATTACCATAGCTCGTTTAGGTTTATAAGTTTATAACGCTGGAGTTTAGAAGAGTTTCAATGTAGAGAAAGGCTCTCTTCCGCTAACGCCACGCAAGCAAGCAGTTGCTTAGTCTATTCTTAAACATTCTTGACACGGTTTACTGAAATCCATAATAGAACGAAGAAACGCTTACTTCAATTATGTTTTTCATTTACTTAGTTGCTTGGACTTTTCTTAGAGAAAATGTTCCGAGAATTGGTTGTCCAGGAACTATCACTACTGACAGGGGTAGGCGATTCCAAATAGACTTTTCGATAGTCTTATTCAGTTTTTGAGAAAACACCACCTCAAGCCAGGCTCTTACCATCCTCAGGCAATCAAATCTTCGGATATGTCGGTGCCTTGGGTGAAAAGATTACCAATCATTCTACTAGAAATTTCTCATAAAGAAAACTTAAATGAAACCCAGGAAGTAATGGTATATGAGCAGAATATAACTCTGTTGTCAGATTCATTCCAACATGTCAATTCCCATTTTAAAATGATCATAAATTCAAAGAAAAATTTAAATGATCATGAATTCAAAGAATGAAGTCTATCAATCCAACTAAAGCTGTAACGAAACCATATATTGAAGATTATTTATAAAACTACGAAAAAACTTCCTAAGAATAAACAAGACGAACAGGCAAACAAGCACTATATGAGCACCAGGTCCTTACAAAATTAATAGATATCTCATGAAATCTTTTATGAAATCTTTATGTAAACTAAAACTCAAAAGCAGCTGTTTTCTATAGAATTGCGTACATATTAACGTAGCAAGTGAGCTGTCAAATTTATAAAATGGAATTAGGTATAGAATAGTTTGTAAGTAGAGCAAGCATTGGAAATAAAGACTCTCCATAAAAATAAAGAAGCTGTAGGGTACGGCCTACTCCGACACGGATATAAAATTGCCAAATTTATGATGAAAACCATAAAAATTCTTTCGCCTTTTTTTTTGCTCTCCCGTACCTAAACATGAACGCAAAGAAAACACACACGCAATTTCCCCACAGTGAAACAGGGAAATAAATATTTCCTTCCACCTCCTGAGGTGGGTGGCTTCATTTCGGTGGGGAGGAGAGGGCTTTCTCGAAATGATGGGAAGCCAACCAATGGCAACAGAAAACAGGAGGATAATTCATCCTTTTCACCAGTCTCACGGCATGCTGCTGGCGTTGCCGGGCGGGAGAGTCGTTGGCAAATTTCGACAATCCGCAGAAAAGACAGACAAATCGTTCAACAACAACAACTCGATGGGTTGAACGCGGTTGGGCGTAAAGGGGGTGTTGAGTAGAGGTGGTTAAGGATTTTTCGGAATCCCAAATATGTTGGCCCAAAATGATGGCGCTGTGGAAGCGAACGGGGCGGGAATGGGTGAGGTTGCGTTTTGGAGCGAAGTCTCGATTTTATTGCGTGTCGGAAGCAGGGCAGTAAACATAAAATTTACCATACCTTCACGCCTCAGTTTCTTTGTGGTGTGTGTGTATATGTGTGTAAAGATTGTATACTACCAAGCGTGTGGGGACGTTTCGACAGAAAAAGAAAATTCATTAGTTAATTGTTTTCTTGAGGTTCTTATGACTGTTATCTCTCTTGTGTCCACTCAAATAGTGTTTTCCGAATATTGAATTAACTATATTAAGAGATGAGTTCTTAAAGCAACAAATCATTATGTACTTGGATCCTCATTTCTCAGTGCCTTCTCTAGAATTAAAGATACGTTATGCTTTCCACTTTCCGCCTTTTTTCCTGAACATCGAACCATTCAAATGCGATTTGCAATAAGTCTGTTCTTCCCTCTTCAAATTCGCTCTTTGTCCGGCATATCGATTTCACATTTACAATTCCGTACTCCCGAACAGTTTGGTTTGGTTGCTTTCAGCATAATTAAAGAACAAAATCTGCATCTAGCAACGGGGCGAAGGCAATATTCTCCGAAGAAGCTGGATGTTTCGGACAAATTGATTTCTCTTTCCCGAGGTCAACGATTCGCTCCCGAGGTCAACGATTGCTGGCCACCGTTCCGCTTCCTTCACTTTCTTCGAGTGATGATGGTAATGAGCACGGTGTTGAGAACCAGTAACGCTCTTTGTCAGCTTCCAGTTAGTCGTCGACTATCGGTGATGATTTTCATTTCAAACGAATCGAAAGAAAAACGAAACCTTGCCCTGGCACATTACCAGCCAGGCAGCCAAGCAAGGACAACAGGGAAACCGACGCAAAGCTAAGTGAACGATGCAATAACTCGAAGCCACCAAAGAGCGGGTAGAAAAGAATTTAGCTAAAGAAAACTTTGGCTCCCTGTGTGTCCGGCAAAGGCAGCGCGTGCTTCTCGGGGTACTGGCACACAAAGCGGGCACAAATTAATATTAATTAGAGTGAACAAGTGCAGTGACAGTGCGGGCGGGACAGTGTCTCCGGTGTTCTCGCTTCTCGAACGGAAACGGATGGGTTTGTCCGAAGAAACTCTCCTCCCAATCTTCCTGATGTCCTCAAGTACACCGCCGCCGCCGCCCAATTACAGTGTATCCCGGTTCGGTGTTACAGTGGAGGCAGTAGGGTGATGGGATAATTTTACGTTCATTAAACGAGGAGTTGAGCGAATTGTAGCGAGATTTAAAGTACAGTCTATCTGTTTTCTTTAATTGCATGCAATGCAAACTACCACCGGCAAGCAATTATTTGAGGAATAAATTAATCTTGGAGTTACTGTTGCCTCAATCGTCGCACGAATCAGAAGCGGAAATGTTGGGATACGAGGACAGGTTTGTTTTTCTGGAAACTATCATGAACAAGTTTCATCCATGTATTTTATCATTTTTGTGTACCTATTGTAGCTAAGATTAGTAATAATGGTGCAAATTCGATTATTAACCATTATAAATTATAATATAATTATAATGTAAATGTTATTTAATACAAAAACTTTTGTGATGGGTTTATGCATTTTATATTGAATCGATTTTATTTGTAAAATCGGTTATTATTTATTGTAGCTGATAATGCTTATTTGATTCTATTAAAACCAGAATTATATGTTTCCTCCATCAAATGAATGTATATACAATTTTAAGTAATAATTTTGATAGTGCTAGTTTATAAACTGTATTATTTTTAAAATTTATAATAATAATTGATCTTCAAATTCAAAATCTCTTTTATTCACTATCATTATCATTTACTTATCTCACTCTTTTACAAACAATCAAAAAACAAAAGCTGTTACAAATGCTATTTTAATGGTTGTTTATAACCAGAGAATGGTTAAAGTAAAAATGTTATTACAGTTACAAAAATTAAATTGTTTGTAACAATTCAATACTTTTCGTGTTCAAGTTTTCAAGTATTTCAATCCATCTATCTAACTTTGTACTGTTCTTTGGAGTTCCTTCTGATTGGGAGATTCTAGACTAACTTTCCAGCTTTGCTTAAACAGTCAAAAAGCAAGCTAGAAATGTCGAGCAAAATTAGCTCTCGAGAATACAGTACTAAAGAAGTCGTCATTTATCTTCTCTTCTATGCAAAAACATTGAAAGATATTGTTAATAGTAATTTATTTATTTATTTATATTTTAATTATTACGGCAGGTTCCGTATTGTCTGTAAATAGTAATTAGATAATAAAAATTTAATTAAGATATTGAAAAAAAAACTCAAGCAAACTCAACAACAGGGCAAAAAATTGATCAGTAACTAACTTAATTCTGCGATACGTGAATTACCATAGCTCGTTTAGGTTTATAAGTTTATAACGCTGGAGTTTAGAAGAGTTTCAATGTAGAGAAAGGCTCTCTTCCGCTAACGCCACGCAAGCAAGCAGTTGCTTAGTCTATTCTTAAACATTCTTGACACGGTTTACTGAAATCCATAATAGAACGAAGAAACGCTTACTTCAATTATGTTTTTCATTTACTTAGTTGCTTGGACTTTTCTTAGAGAAAATGTTCCGAGAATTGGTTGTCCAGGAACTATCACTACTGACAGAGGTAGGCGATTCCAAATAGACTTTTCGATAGTCTTATTCAGTTTTTGAGAAAACACCACCTCAAGCCAGGCTCTTACCATCCTCAGGCAATCAAATCTTCGGATATGTCGGTGCCTTGGGTGAAAAGATTACCAATCATTCTACTAGAAATTTCTCATAAAGAAAACTTAAATGAAACCCAGGAAGTAATGGTATATGAGCAGAATATAACTCTGTTGTCAGATTCATTCCAACATGTCAATTCCCATTTTAAAATGATCATAAATTCAAAGAAAAATTTAAATGATCATGAATTCAAAGAATGAAGTCTATCAATCCAACTAAAGCTGTAACGAAACCATATATTGAAGATTATTTATAAAACTACGAAAAAACTTCCTAAGAATAAACAAGACGAACAGGCAAACAAGCACCATATGAGAAGGTCCTTACAAAATTATTAGATATCTCATGAAATCTTTTATGAAATCTTTATGTAAACTAAAATTCAAAAGCAGCTCTTTTCTATAGAGTTGTGTAAATAGTAACGTAACAAGTGAGCTGTCAAATTCATAAAATGGTATTAGTTATAGAATAGTTTGTAAGTGGAGCAAGCATTGGAAAGGCGCTCATACGATAAAGAAGCTCTAGTTCTTCTTCTTCTAACTTGGCCTAACATCCTCTTCCTAGGTCATGCCTGCCATTTTTTTTGGCTTACTAGACTTGTTGTTTCTGCATAGTTGTATAGTCCGTCCTCACTATGGATACGAACCAGATGAGACTGGAACCCCGGTCCTGCCGTGTGAAGACAAGCGCCGCATCTACCACCGAACCACTCTAAAGAAGCGCTAGTTAACAGCTACTTGGTCCACACGCAATTTTAACGAGGTAGACTTTAACCGGAAACGATCATACATTTTAAGTGAATACTCAGCATAAATCCTTGAGGAGGTAATGTATTTGCTTTAACTACTAATGGACTAAAATGGTTACGTGTCGTTAGCAAGATGATGTGTAATTGTAAAATTAAATCCAGAATTTAATCATAGTTTTTGAATCTTGAATAATAGCTACTTGAAACATTACTTCATAAACACACTTATTTTCCAAAAAAAAAAAAACATTCTCCTAACCCATTCTTTCAAGAGAAAGTGTGAAAATGATCTATTAGAAGTAAGTGTCACGTGCTAAAAAGTGGAGAAATTCACACTCCGAAAAAACGACCCACCAGATCCGATTGAAACATTAAGATCTCTTCTAACCTATTCCTTCAAGAGAAAGTGTGAAAATGATCTATTAGAAGTAAGTGTCACGTGCTAAAAAGTGGAGAAATTCACACTCCGAAAAAACTACCCACCAGATCCGATTGAAACATTAAGATCATCTTCACGGATGATCGAATCGTTGCGCTTTGGCTCAGCACACCAAACTGGCAAGCCATTCTGTTTCCTACGTTCTCCATCCAATTGCCAACTCGAATGGACTTCCTTAAACAACTCGCAACAACACACGGGTATGGTTTCGCTGACACAACGCTTCTCCCGCCAGCTTTGATAGCGCTTCATTCACGCAAACAGAAGCTGGCCGACTGAGGTCAGGCAACAGAAACAAGCGCATGGTGGTTCCGCGTAACCATGCCACCTTACCCGGTGCCAACCCGGTGCCGGCACTGTTTCGTGTTTTTATCTGTCTATTTTACGACCCGTACAACTGTGTTCCCGGAACGAGGCCACTGGTATCCGAAATAAAGTGCAAAGTGTACAGCCGATTTTCCCACAGCCGGTTTCGCGGCCTCCAGTCCACCGTCGGGAAACGGTTGGAAGATGATGCGGAAAAGAAATAAAAATGGTGGTTGAGCGGCACAAAAAAAAACGAGAAAGCGCGTGAAAAACACACTACAAAAGTTCTGGCAAAGTTTTGGCCACAGTCGGGAGCGCTTGTGTGCAAAAGCCAAGGAAAGGAGAGGAAAACCGAAACAGCAACTAGCATGAACTGAAATCACAACCCGGACAGGCAAGTGCAAACCGAAGCTAGCAGAGTGTCTTTCGTTTTTTCCTGTTACATTTTGTCTTACTTTCCTTTGTTTCGCGGGGTTGTTTTTTTTTTTTTTTTAGTTCGTTTCTTGCGTCCTTTTTCACACACCAAATTTAGTTGTGCTCAATTTCGGACCTGGTTTTTGTTATATTACATTTATAGCTTCATGTTCTATCGCTGGCCATGTTTTCATACACTCATCCACCGCTTCGGCCTGGTCCAGTGTTGAGGTTATACCTCTTTTCTTTTATTTTCCAGCACCAAATCTTCACCACTGGGCTCGATTTCAGTATCGGAAAAGTTTCTGATTTTTTCACACCACAACCCCACGACCCAGTTTCCCAAGCAAGAAGTCGCTCGTTTGCTTCTCTGGTACTGCCCGATGTACAGAGACGTTCTCAGAGACCGACGGTTTATATGGTGTGAAAATTTATCATTCCTACGTGATCTTCGTCTGTTTTGGAATAGTGCTTTGAAGGTTTCTCTTTTTTGCTGTTTGCGTATTTGCCATACAAGCGGCCTAGGAGCCTAGTTAACTTTCGCCGTCAGCCCGGAAATGAAGCAAAACTGATGCTCCCGTGCAACAGTGCACTTGCGGTGCGGTGTTTATTTTATTTCTTTGCCCGTGTTCCAGAACCGAGGGAAGATTCGGGCAGCAAAAAAGGGCAGTCGGTAATGTAGCGCTCGCTACATAAACTTGTGGCCGTCACGGTTTCGGTGTTATGTTTCCGTGGCTGGTGAAGTTTTAATTCAATAAACTTTAAAGTCAATCTTTTTTTCTGCCCGCCAGGATAAAAAGTACGCAACAAAACAAACCAACAGACGCTGTTCGTTGTGAAGGATGGCAATAATGTCAGAAATAATCTGAAGCGATACACACACTCGCCAGGGTGCATTAGAAATAGACAACGCAAAAAGCCGGTTAATGTACTACTTTTAGTTTGCTATTTATCATTTTAAATACTTTTCCCGCTCGTAAACAGGCTATTTTTCATCATTCCCCTCGCCGATATATCTTAGCTCCGGTTAGCGTTAAGTTTGCTGGCGGGAAAGGCAAATCCAATTACAACCAGTCGAAAGCAATTAATTTGAAGGAAAGCTCCCGGGGAAAATGTGCTGTAACTGCTTCGTGAGACAAAGCTCATCATTCTGCCATTCAGCTATGCAGCAATCCCTACCCGGTTGTGTGAAAGCGTGTGTGTGCGAGTGTGTGTGTGTGTGCGCGGTGCTAACATATTAACGAAAACTCGACACAAATATGAATATTTGTGTGAGAAAATTTGTCAAAAGCATCCTTTTCGTCGCTCCAAAGTCCGACCATACTGAAGCGGGGGGTTAAAATATTTAATAAATGTCTCCCTGGCGTCCCTGGGAGTGATGGTCCTGCTGTTGTCGGATGGTTCGTTCCGGGCGCATTAACATGGAAGTAAACCAAAAGGGTGTAAGCTGTGAGGCTATTTCCACACGGGTGGTACAGCAAAAGCAAGCGGAAAAGTGGAATGTCCCTTTCTGTGGCTGACCGTTCACCAGTTTTGGTATGTGTGATTACTCGCAGCATACATTCTCCTGTTGCCCGGAACATGGATTATTATTGTAGCTTTCAAACGGAAGACTCTCGAACGCACTCGTTGTCGGTGGAGAAACCTTCTGAGAAACCTTAGGTGTCATTTAAGAAGAATATGTCCTCATGTAAATGCTAAATTTGCTGATTCCATTTTAAATTAATATGTTAGGTATATAATATTTATATTAGTATACAAAGTTATAATATGACTAGGCCTAGGCCTTAATGAATTTTAAAAAAAATATTAAATAAATCCCTACAGTAGCGCTGTTGGCGGATCGGTACGTTGTCAATCAAGGATGTCTAAAAGCCGAGACTCAACACATTGTTTGTACTGGGACTCCCCTGAACGTTGGATCCATCTCGACAACGTATCCTTATCTTCGGACAGTAATCCAGCATCTGGCGTATCTTTCGGCACCCAACATACCAACCGACATGAATCCGGAGATTGAAGTAGCAATGGAATCACTTTCTATTTACTGTAGTTTGATCTGACGGGATGTCATGAAGGGAACGATCCATATTATACTTGTTGGTGTCACACGGACAGCTACTACTCAGGATGAATCGTGCGACATTAGCTTACTCAGTCTGCTCATAGATAAAGAATGTAGAGAATCTAGTTGCTTGATTTAAATTATTGGTTGTCAATTGTTAGGCAGTACTTGGACGATAACAAGATGTTTACGTGTTGTAAGGCAGCAAAAAAGCTTAACATGTTCAGCGTCCATCAATATATTGTGATGAGAACATAGTTTACTTAGAACAAGAATAACAGTTGTCCGAGGTTTGATATCCTGACGATCTCCTGAGATTTTGTAGAATACGCGCGTTTCCAACCCTTACGCGATATGACCGACTGGAGCGATATGGTTGGGACGATTTAACCAAACCTTCGGAAACGTCTAGTTTTCACAACCAGTAAGGGATGGTTAAATCAATCAAGACAAAGGTCACCGTTGCGTCGATGTATATAACGTCACACAAGTACCTGTCATCCAGTTTGTGTATCTGTCCATATAGACGACTTAAAAGACTTTACGGACTGGGTAGTCAGGTGCCATTCTTATGACATAACCAGCCTACGGGAACCTAGTAAATTAGCTGCGATTGCGAGATGTAGTGGAGAAATTTGACCTCAAATAGATTGGAGAACTTTGAAGGTATGATCAGCTATCTGTACCTACCTGTTGTATCTGGTTCAACCGTTATTTTGGTTATGGGAAACACATTGAAGGATAGGAAATGTAGTTCATTTTAGTTGGATTTTTTGTTTTTTTTTAACAGTTCTGACAATTAGTAATAAAAACAGTTTGAAAAAGTTTATATTCTTTAAACAATTCTTCCCATTTTCTTTTAAGTTTTTGCGACGTTTATTTAGCTTAGTTATTAGTTTACTAAAAATCTTAAAGACAAACCCATGTTATATGAACTCATGTCAGCATCTTCACGTATATTGCATTTTATTTGCCTCAAATCAAAAAACCAAATTTAGGAACAAAAGCTAAATTTAAAACGTTTTACGGCAAAACATATTGACAAAAACAACAGTGTGACTAAACAGCAAAACAGGCAAACCGAGAGTTTTTCACTAACAATTGAGTTTGGTAATACCATGGTAAGCGTTTTCATTGTTCGTTCGGTTTGCCTTTTTTCAGCAAGGATTCAAAGTATTTCATAAAGACGAAATTCCTATCTTATGCCTTCGGTGAATGAAGACAAATAGCGTTTAAAAATAGATTTTCCCGAAGATTGGAGTCACGTGTTTGCTTGACTTGTAGTGATAGTCTTCGGAGTCAAAACCTTCGTACTGTAAGCTTTAATATCGGTGTCATGATTAACATCCTCTTGTAAGGATGTTCTATAACGACTTCCACAAATCTATTTAAAGATTCGAGAGTTTGTGTATTTGTTTAGCATTCGAACTGCTTCCGAAAAGGTGAATGGTTATTCCGCACAAAGCTGCTTAAAATGTATCCTTTAACAAGTCGTTGCCGCTGTCATCGCGATACTGCCTTCCTGTGGGAAATTCTATTTTTACTACCACCTCCCACCACACCTGCCTAGCGTCGGTTCCAAGGTTTCGGTTCCAAAAGCACTAAAATACACACACGCACAAGTCAGTCACACAGCACGGTAACGCGGTAACGGCATCACCCGGCGCAAAACCCTCTCCCCGAGCGACCGTGGATGGAAAAGGGATACTAATGAGATTATTCCATTAGGAAGTTGCTGAAATTGTGCGCCCGTTGACGTTGAAGGGAATTTAATGAGTGAACGAGCGCGGAGCGCATTTTTACTTACCATTATCCGGCAGAGAGAGAAAAAAAGTACCTTCCCGTGGGATGGGAGGTGTTTGAGGGACGGGACGGGTGATCAGCGGCAGGAGGATAGCGTTTCGTTTAACAGCCCTTGAAGAGCGAACCGTGGGAGAATTTGTGGCGGTCCTTTGCTACACCACCCAGCTGCCGACATAGACACCAAACAGCGACCGAAGAAAGTGTGAGAGTTTGAAAGAATTTTAATTTCCCATCAAGTCGCGTAAGCCGGGAAAATGGTTGCGTGCGCGCCATTTGCTTATCGGTTTTCGTCGGCAGTGTGACAGTTTCAACAATCAAGCCTTAAAAGCCGTACCAAACGCGGCGTGTGTTTGTGTGCGTCTTCTGTATGCGGCTCACGTCGCAAACATGTGTCTCGTGCTGGGAGCGCTCAAACACTCACAGGCTTGATGATCGTTGTGGAGTGGTGGATGAGAAGAGAAAAGGCTGCATAGGTGTGGAGGTATTTATGATTTATAATTCATACGCAAATGAGTGTCCCCGGCGTGTTCTGATTTGCTGCCTCTCTCTCCCTCTCTCCCGCCATTTCGGTCCGTTTGCCAGGAGTTTCTCAAGCGCCATTTGTTGCCTCGTTACTTCGTAGTTTGGTGGCGCTGTTAAAATGTGCCCCACGAAGTAGATCGTGTGAATATTCGCCCACGACATCAGGCCGTCGGTTCCGTTGGGATTGAATTAACGGCGCTTAAAACGAGACTCGTGTCGCAATGGTAGGGCAGTGAAGTGAAAATAAAAACCAAAAAAAAAAGGCTAGTGCCTGCTTGTCGAGACAACTTTTTTTGTTGTTGCACGCTCTCCATCGTCACTCAGCTCTTGACCGCAATGTTAGACCGAGTGTTGGCAGATTTGCACATGCTTGGGGATGCTTTTATTTTCCCATTTACGACGCTTCTACCGTGCGGGGAGAAGTTCCCGGGGTCAGGAGACGGTAATTTCAACAGAAGTACAACAACAAAAAAACGAATCCGGTCGTTCCGAAAAGCTTCATTGAGTGGCCAATGTAAAGAGAGTATTTTCGCTTAACTGAACCTATCGAATGGGAAGCTTTTGGTGTACGGGCATGAAGCCGGTCGGGAAAGCTTGAGTAATTGAAAGTCATTCTATTTAATTTCGATGGGCAAATTAGGCGAACTTTGTGCTGGTTGTTCGATGGCAAAGAGTAGCAAAATAGGAGTGGGTTTATGATGCACTTAGGCAGATTAAACCACAATCGGATTTGCTGGAGAAATAATTGTATTTTATCGCAAACGAAATTGCTCAAAAGTGAGCTTTTTTAGTTGATACTGATCCAATTTTCATGTACTTTTGGAACTGTGCTCCACAAAGCTAGCATTATTTGGTACAATCTTAACTTAATATCGCCCATACCTTCTCTCTACTACACACACTAAATGAATCCGTTGACTTCATCAAGAAAGCTTTATTCAAATAAAATTTTCCTGATTTTGCATAACTTGAGCATACATTGCGCAATCAAGGCTCTGTTGTACTATGCAGCACAAAAGCAACTTTGAACAAATTTACCACAAAGAATCAGCTCGCTCTGTACCCGTTTTTTGGTAAATTAGTGAGCAATAGAAATTAATTTTCTTCCTTACATCAATACCACTCGAAGGCTTCATTTCGCGAACGTCATCAATCGTTCGAACGTTCTAGGAAATGATGCTATTGACGGTAGAAGAATGGAAAGTCTGATAAATACATATGCGCTGGGTACGAAATTAATTCCACGCACACACAGACTGTGCGTTAATTTAGCGATAAAGAATCGGCCGTTTAGAGTCGGTAAATTGTAATATCTTTGCTGGTTCTATTGCGATGTAGGCATCGTGAGGCTTCAATTTTCCAATGAGCAAATTTCGAGCTTGCTAGCTCACCTGTTGAATGTTTGAAGGAATTAAGCTGCGTGATGTCTCTGTCAGCACTGGTTCAGTAAATAGAAAACGGAAACCTTCCAAACGTACCGTAACACCGTTTAAGTATAAAATTATTTTTCGATGGCTTGTAAAATTAGATCAAGTATCATGTTCGGTTCGATTGAATTCTGCATTTCTATAGATGAAAGTTAAGTTCTCAAGGAAAATAGTTGGGTGATTCCTCCGAAATGACATGTTTTCAGTTGCAGAAGAATTCATTGGGGCTGTTTGTTGTATATGTTAACATGTTTGTGTCAAAAATTGTTTTACTTCTTGAGATTCTATCGTTTAATATATTAGCTGATGTAGCTCTGTGCTAATAATATCTCACACTAAGTGGTTCTTGGAACCATTTCTTATATAAAACAGCTTATCCTTTTTCACGTGTATTTAAATCAATTTGGTATATAGTACTTATGTTAAATTTTCATCATGTCTGAAGTTCCTCTACAAAACGACAAATAGACGCTTTGAGAGAATTTTCTTATGTTTTTTTAACATACAATTAAAAATTTCTTAAAAACCCTTTAAGAGATTTTTAATTCTCTACAAATATTTACAATATTTATACAATATACTATAATTTACTATATTTATGTGATTTATTAAGTTTTCAAGTATGCTCATTACTTGGTGTGATAGTTTGCAGCCTATGTCATGCACAGTTATCAAAACACTTGAAATAAATCTTCAGAAGTTTCCTTCTAACAACATTTTGTTGAAGTTTTTTTTAAATTTCTGCGTGCATTAATCGAACTAATTGAAGATACAGTTCACAATGGTTTGGTGACATTTCTTCTTTCAAGCATTGATTGTTGTTCCGTCATCCAAGTGCTTAAACCTGTTGTCAGCGATCTCTAGAGTTCTGTTTTACCATAATTTTCGAACGCCATTATTCCTTCATGAATCTGCAACCTTCCTTAGCAATTGCTTTCATTAGAGTGGGTTGAGCAGCTTCGTACTCCACACAAAACTATAGAAGATAATCAGTAGCGTATAGCAACAGCCACATGCTTTGGAGCCAACATGCCTCATGCACTGTTGATGCGCGCCAAGATGATTAGATCTGAGCTTAGACACCATTTAAATGACCGCACGCTCTTCTGGATTCTGCTAAATCAAAGCTTCAAGAATACTTAGGGGGTAGACTGTAGGGCACACTCGTGCTCGTGCCTATCGAAAAACGGTTTTTCAGAAGCACCTCATTTAGCCAATTACCAAGCATACCGCAATAAGAGGACAGCCAAATAGATATATTCGAACGAATTTGTCAAACAGTGACCTTAGGATAGCTTATATGTTATTAAGAAGTAATCTGGGCTCTTAAAAGCATTTAAAAGATTTAGGTACTTCAACTGCTTCGTGCTCTGATGAGAATCCGTCAGTAATTTAGTTCATATTGCAAGATTATAACGTACTACGGTTTGTTAGAGCTAGAAAGGTTCTGCAACAGACTTTCTGTCAAACATGTTTTTAAATGCAAGGCAAAAACAACGCCTATTAGAAAGCCTTTTTATTATCATTTTCGTCAAGTATATCGACTACTTCATTTTTTTCCACCCTGAAAACTCACCACTGTAAAATTTGCTCTTTCACAGCATTTTAGCAAAAAGGGCTTGAAACTCGTTTTTTTTTTTATCCAATAACGATATTTTTATTCCTTATCGGAATATCGACACGTATCATGGTGGTTTGATATGGTAGAAAGAAGAATAAAATGAAGGCAGCACACACACACACACACACACAAACTGTCAGCTGCCATTTTCCCAACCCTTTTTCTTTATCATCCGGCACAGGGAAAAAGGGATGAAAGGCGAAAAAAAGGAATGTAGGAAAATGGGGAAAAAGTAAATGGAGCATGGGATTTTTTATTTTACTTCCAGCGCAGCTCACTTTTACGACCGACGACGACTATTAATGCCAGAACACCGAGAAACCTACGCACCTTCGGAATGGCAAGAAAAAGGGATCGGGTGGCAGCTGTTGAACGCATCTTCCCTGGCCTGGATCCTGGACTGGGTGCTGCGGCAGACGAATTGCTGATGGTCGAGATCCATCAAGTCGATTGGTGCCTCGCAACAAGTCGCATAAATGGCCGATCGAAGGATATTTTCAAGGATAAAATGTGCGAACCGCCCGGACCGACCCAGCCCGGTCGACGACCTGATGATTGGCAGAACGAACGAAAGGGAGCGAGAGAGAGAGAGAGCGAGGAACCTTCCACCAACGGATCCGGCATTCCTTTTTCTTTTGGGAAGGCATTTTTCTTAAGAGCCTTTTTGGGACCGAAAAATTTTACGACCAAAATGGCCCGCATGCTCCATCCCCGGGAGTTTCCCGGGCGTCATGCAGCAGCACGGGGAGACACGTTCGGTGGAACCCCATTGAGTCAAGTAGATGTAAACAGTGGAATGTTTTACGGTAAAACTGTGCAAAGAGATAGTCGATGGTTGTTTTCTTCCTGCTCGTGTTTCGGCCCGGTTTGATGCTTTATTTTTCCCAGATGGTCGTTGATGTCGTCCTTTTTTTATTATTTTACGTTAAAAGGTGGACCATGTCCCTTTTTCGAAGGGAAAGGGTTTGAGCATGATGCACAACGCGGTGCAGAGTGCACGGTATGGAGCGGACGGGGAGAAAAATTCAATTAGTATAAAAGCCGTCAAAAGGATTGAAAAGTTTGCCCAAAAACTTTATCCACTTGCTCTGCTGGTGGAGGGGTTTTGCGTAAGCCGGACCGGTAAGCATTTATGATGATGCCGATGATGGAAGTTGTGTTCCGAGGGACAGGCCTTTTGACGCTGGTCTTCGTTTTGTTTTTTTCTTTACCTAAAGTGGTTGAATGGTAGAGTGCACAATAACATACAACATAAATTTAAAATATGGTTGGGCTAGAGAAAATAATTGCTAGGACATTGGACATCCTTTTGCATTTAATTTATGCGGTGTACTTTGTGAGGTGATAATTGTGTAAAACATTCTTTGCTCACTGGTTGTTCAATTACTGTACATCAGCGTTGGAGAAAAGAATTGTTTAAAAGCTAGATTAATTAAGCGCTAAGTAACGTAATGTGCCCAATTCTCTGCCAATAACACAGAACCCGTTAAGACTCTTGAATGACTATTTCCGAGAAAAATATGTCTTATCATTCCATCAGTTGAAGAAGGACAAAACAAATACAACGCCAACAACACACAAAAAAACAAACCAACGCTTCCATGTGACAGCTGCAGCAGTCAGCGATCTCTTTGAACTGCTGTCCCCAACAAATGTGCACGCCTTCTGCCGAACGAGGGTTTGCTTTGCTTTGGTCGACCGAAGGTTTTAGCAAACAAAATTAGCGAAAAAGTTTCGCCTGACTGCTGCACAATCCCACAAAGTGTTGGTTGAGTTGTATTTTTTGTTTTGCCGTCCGCATTTTCTTTACTTCATCGTTGGTCAATGAGCAGATTCACTTCTGTTCTGTTTTACTGCACGATGCACGGTGGCCAGTGGTAACGAGACATCTTGAAGCGACCAACCAATAGTATCCTGAGCAAAAGAAAAAAATTATCTGTAAAAAGTGAACTGGAAAGCTTCGTCTTCAGCACCCATCCAAGGGGACAGTACTTGATGGTAGTTTTGTCTGGTCTGGTGGTCGGTTTTTCTTCGCCTATTGTGTTTTTGCTGCTGTTCAAAGTCCTCACCAGTTTCACTACAGTCTTAGTTTTCTCCCGGTAGTGGTTCCATTGTTTCAGATTCCCACTCGAGGCCACACTAACTGCACAAAACAATAATTTGATTTGGTTTGGCATTCGTGTGTCCTTTTGCCCCGGTTCGTTGTGCTCCGCTTTACGGTTAAGGTTTACTTCGGTAAAGGTTTTTTTTTTTGCTTTTCCTGCAATCTCGCAGGAAAACGTATTTCACTTGCCCTTCACCACGGTTGGTCAGTCAGGTTGAAGTATACATTTTACTTACGTGTTTGAAGATGCCATCCAGGTCTTATATAGTATACTAGGGCGATGGTGGTCAGATTTTACTTTTTATTAACGTCATTACTATTTAACGTTATGCAATTGCTGTTAGGTATAATAAAGACTAAACGATTCAGTTGAAATATGGAAAACAATAATCTAAATAAACATTCAAAATTGTAGCTCGAGGATCACGGAATCACGGGAGCATACTCCACGAGAGTGTTCTCGTTACAGATGTTTCTTTTGTTTATATGCCAATCGCTCTCTCATCTTATCCTCAAAAGACCTGATAGCCATTTTTAAGTTAAAGTATATTGAATGCTCGTTGATTCGACGTATCATTATACTCATAGTTGCGTTTGAGCCGTGTCTGGTGTCATGAAACAATCCATGTTGTCACGAAGCAATGATGCATCAATTGTACCTAACATTAAGCAGCAGGTATTCGTCATACTGGGCAAATTGGTTCAATCTCACTAGTTTAACTTAGATTTACCTGTTTATACTTAAGATGCTCTGTATCCACGTCCGATTACATCTTCAACGTGTGGCGCATAAACATTCTGCCGTTTAATTTACCTGATCTGCGCTACATTCTGATACGAATCGCAAAATCTTGAAAAGTGCACTATACACAGTGGCGGATTTAGGTCCTTAGAGGCCCTAAGCGGCCCACAGGTTTGGACCCCTACAATTCATTTTCTCTCAACAGCATCAGCGTCTTTTCAGGGGCCTGATGTGTGTTACTGGTTCTTTCAAAGTACGTGAGCGGGGGGCGGGGGGGGGGGGGGGGGGGGTAAGGCCTTCGTTGTTCGGGGCCCCCATTTAATGCTGGAGCCCCAAGCGGCTTCGTAGTCTGCCCTCCGTTTAACCCGCCACAGTTGCAGAGTTCCTAGGAAGTTCGAGTTGATCTGTTAACTCCGGGGCCCCCCGCAGCCGCTCAGTCCGCGTACCGTTAAATCCGCCACTGATTATACATGTGTATCGTACTGCTATAACAATCTTTTCAAGGCTTTTGTATAATTTCTGGTAAATTGTCATACTCCTGGGACTTATCAGCCAGCAAAAGAAATAGTCCAGTAAGGTTGCATCACACTTTATTGGTGTTAAGTTGTTTACTCATCTTTACTAGTTGGTGCATCTTTTGTGCTCATCCACAAAATCCAACATTTTTCTTTTTCGTTATTGAGCAAATTTGGGGACTGATCCTAACAACTTCAAACCCTAATCATCAAACACATGACGTAGTCTATAATAAGCTTAAGTGCCCATGTCAATTGAAGCTTGTCTCGATGAAGATCGCAGTCTACGTACAGGCGATATCTAGACATTGGGCACAGACCAGTTTCACCGAACCAGTTCACTACAGAGCGAACAATACTCTCGGCAGGACTATTCTTGTGAGCATTTAATAGGCAAATTGCTCTCAGATGTTGCTAGTAAAGTTTGTTAATTTGCTACAAATTTTCATACACATCTTCACGTTTTGTTGGATGTTAAAAATCGGTATAGTTTTTGGAGAGGTTCTGAATAAGCAATCAACTACCAAGGCTAAAAAATGCCTGCTAGAAAACTTGTTGGATAATTCCCGCTAGTCGTTTGACTCTAAAGTTATTTGCCAACTAGGTTAAAAGGAATCGCGAGCCGCCTGGTGTAGTCTAAGGCACCGTGCTATTTAAATTGCTTCAATGGTTCTTGCCGATTCAGACTATTCAACTAATTGCAGATGAAGCATACATTTTCAAATAAATCCCTTCAAACTGCAAGTATAATATACCACCAGGCACAAAACTAGCTACGAGTAACGGTTTTCATGAGAATGACTTTGCTCAGGGAAATCTACTACTTCATTTTCCATAGCATTGGCAGTTGTCAATATACGACAATATAACCTTATTGACTGAAAGTATCTTCCCAGTAGCAAAAATGCTAGGATCAAACGAATTGTTTAGTCTGGTATGCGAGCACGATAAGGAACACAATTTCCGGTGCCTGAACAAACAGAGACTGGTCGTTTCCGTACCACCGTCACTACCGGAGACAACAAAACAACAGCGGGCGTAAGAAAATACGCAACGTTTGAACATACTGCTCCGAACCGATCGGCATTTGTCTGCACGAATAGAAACCAATAAAATGAAATTAATCGTAAAACACATCGTTTCTTTTATTGCGAATTGCGGTACGCTAGGGATCTCATTTGTCTGTTTATGGCATCTTTTTTTTTTGCTTGCTTCTGCCACAAACACAAACGACTCCGGCAGCCATCAGTCATCAGTCGAGTCGGGTCACCAAAAGCCTACCAGAAAGGTTCGTTCGGTTCTCATGATCGATCGGCTTTAATGGGGTTTAAAGATTTTGCAACATTAAAGCGGTTCCGAAAATTTGTCAATTAAGGGTATAGTTGATGATCTTTATTGATTTGCAATATAAATTGTAACAAATAGCATGGACGTGCTTTGACACAGATGCCGTACAATTTGTAAGATGAGATGAATTTAAAGGCTTCAATGTGTATCTTTATTTGATCCGGTACGAAATTCACAGACAAATGTCCATCATCATCTTCATGCGCTCACGATGCTAAAGAATCTTTACTAATGAAGAATCAGTCACAGCATCATACATTACCGCAAAGCAAATAACCATATCGCATTGCATCGAAACCATGATGCCAGTGTCTAGAATGCATTTCGCCAGGAAGGAAAGATTCTGACAGCAGGCTCAATATCCTGTCTCATCTGCTGCATTTCCATGTTTCCAGCGGTCGGCAGTAATCTTTCCCAATCGTACTCCAGTCACGACAAAAGCTCTCCAATAACCACAACTGTCCCCGTCGAGACACTACGGCTTGTGACACTGACAAGTGGAGCTCAAATTGACGCTTTAAATGGAAATTCCGCGTGGTTGTAGTCGCAGCCGGATATACCGTCACACCACGATAGACGTCCATTTGTTACCGGAAAGCCTACCAGTCGGGCTGCAATTTCTGCGCACTGTTTCGCCCGCCCTAGAATTAAGCACGGTATCACGGTCTCAGTCCACTCGGAAGGGTCGTTTATCTCCTTGAAAAGGTTACTTTCCATGCGGAGAACGCACGCGCGCGTGTGTGTGTGCGTGGGTACGGGTTGTAAATGGTGTCGCTACGCGATGGCAATAATTTTTGGACACCGGGTTTCGTTCTCACCGGTTGCCTCGGGAGATTGACTCGGTTGTCAAAGATATAAGTTGACCACGAAAGCCGGAATGTGGTGTGGGATGTATTAATCTTAGTTCATTTCCTTCGTTCGGCGGTTGGTTGCTGGTTGCTGATGGTATCGTTCTGCACGCAATTTCCGTGAATTGGCATGGCAATAAGCTTGCCGAGGAAAACTCATGCACGTTTGGTGGAGCAACGACTCCAGATGATACTCGGTGATGTATCATGTGGAATGGTTTTTGAATAATTTACCGCGTGCTAAGGCTATTTTTGGTGCAAGTTATTAACATGATATGACAGTATTTAGAGGTAAGGTGTTGAGATAGCGCGAAGTTGATTCCATGTTATAAACGCGATGAGTGTCAAACGAAAAAAGAAGAGAGAAGCAGCGCAGGACCGGAAGGACGAGATAGGGCTCTCTCAAAAGTGTGACTTAGCCAGAATAGGACGCGTTTTTTGAAACCGACCACCGAACAGCGATTACCAATTACCGATTACCGACCCACACTCGTTTGGAATAAAAGGTGCAAAGGAAGGTTACAAAGTGTTATTTCTGTGCGTCACCGGGAGCAGCAACATAAGGATTGGACAAGTTTCTCTAGTTTTGAGTTAAAATAAATTAAATTGAGGCTAGAGAATCACGACATAGTTTCAAGGTTTAAATATAAAAGTGGAAAGTTGCCCAAATACCAACAAGACTAAACGCGGAACAGTTCTTTGCTGTTTTATATTGGTTAATTAATTGTTGATGTCACAAATCCTAGGTACATTAAATCATGTCCTCGATCAACCATTCTGGATTATTTTACTCGACTTAACGCTTGTGTTTTCTACGTACGACTGTTAGTAAACAGCAATTATTGCAGCATCATATCCATCACTTTCGCTCGATTATGGTTATGATTGTAGCATAGGATTTCATTGAACATTTACTTTTTTCTGCTACTAATGATAAAAAGCTCATGAACGTTAAGACAATTCATAGTAACACACCAATTACAATGGTAGTACCGTCTAAAATTGGAAAACAAGCTCCTCATCTCACTGAGCGCGTCCACCATTTCTATCCTGGACTAGAAACAACGGCCATTCAAAGAAATCTCGCTGGAAAACGTTAATTAATGTCACCATAGACGGACGGCTTTCTTTTCATTCATTTGGACAAAAAGTAGCCGCTTCCTTGCCCGTTCGTCCCTCCATTGCCAGTACACATCACGGTGGTACAATGGAATTGTTTTACGTTGCTGAAGTAGGAAACTTAATTTCTCTTTAACAGCCACCGGAGAGTGCGCGTTAAGCAGGGCGAATGATAAGGATGAAATTTTCATTCAATTGCAGCAGCAAAATCAAGTCATTTCACTTCTGGGAAAATGGCAATGGGACGAACGAACGTCCGAGTTCACCCAAGCACTAAAATGGTAACGCGGTTTGCGGTATGTTGTTCCGCCGGTTAACTTTTATGTATCTCCCATCCGTTGGTGGCAGTGGACAAAGCAGACAGAAGGAACAAAAAACAAATCCCTGAAAACTCTTCTCCAAACACTGCAAAGATAGCTTTAAACGGTGTAGCGTAAGAGTCCATTTTCCATTTTACAATGTTCCTCATTGCTCTCGCACTCGCCGAAACTCTTAAGCCATTATTGGTCAGCTAATTTGCTGCCTGTGCTTCTTCGGTACAAGCTACTCGCAAATGGAGTGGACAAGTAGAAACCTCAACTCAAACAAACCGCGCTCCTTACTCCGCAGCTTCGTGCGTCAAGATTGAATCTCCCTGAAGGGTTCTAATTCCCTGAAAAAATAATCCCGCTTCCGGCCTCACCAACCGAGCCAAACTTCATTTGCTTTCGATTTGCAAGGTGACCGAAAATACAACAGCAAAAGAAAACGGTGCTCAACAAAGCAGTGCCATCCACGATCATTATTGTCCGTCTATCGAGGTGGAAAAATAAACGCGACAAAAGAAAAAGAATGCGAGAAGCGCACACCCTTCAGCGCTGGACACCAATTATAAAGTGTCGTTAGATTTTACTGCTGCGTCAAGTCTATTACTATGGATTTGGAGCTTCGTTTTAATGATAGTTTTCCCTCGCTGTTTAAGCAGCTGAAAAGTAGGATTTTTTTTTTTGTGTGGGAAACAGAAAACGATTTACATTTTGCAAAGACGATTATGCTGTGTCGCATTTGTCTTTGTCTGTGACAGTTTGCTCAAAAGAAACAGCCATTCACTCTTTACTGATAGCTTTTTTAGCTTAAAAAAGTATGGTATTTCGATTGTTTTATTACTGAAACTTGTTTTAAAAGATTTTACCTTTATATTTTAAGAAGTTAGCTAAACTAGTTAAAAAATTGGCTTTATTGCCATCCAGAATATCAAGAAATAGTCCCCCATTTCACAACTTCTCTGACTCAACGAATTTTGTAACGATAAAAAAGCTGATTTGCAAACATTCAATAAATTCAAACTAGATCCCTTAGCATCCACAAAACCATGTTTACCAGGAGACAAGAAATACATTGTCGGTTTCTTGATCCATTCCAGATTTATTGCTGTCTTCGTGAAGTTGCAACGAAAGCAACATTTTAAGTGTTTTCCACGAATTGAATATTCATTCGTAAGCAATGTGTCTAGCTAGAAAACATATTGATATAAATCATTCCCAGAAAAGTGGAACAGCAATAACAATTTGAAAATACGCTGTCAATGAGCAATAAAAGGTATTACTGAAGGGAAAAGACATGCAATGAGGCTAACATTAGCCATGCACCGCATATGTGTTTGGAAGGTTTGCTTTTTATTTATGGTCAATATCCTTCAATCAACTAGGAATAGCATAGTTATTGCAGTTTTTCCCCATAAAACAGGGCTATTGAAGGAATAATGTACGCTTGGTGGAACGCTTTGGTGATATTTTATCCTATTTTCCGGGATATTTGCACATATGGTTCCATTAAGCGGAAAATTTTATTTATGTTCCAGTTTTGATTCGTTTTTTCGAAAAAGATAGGATAGCTTTAAAATGAAATAAGGTTTTTGTCTGTACTTGTTTGATTCTTGTAGCAAAACTAATCTTGGTCCATTTTACCTGCCTACATAAGTTGGAAACGATGTTGTATTGTAAATGATATACTGCCGCGTTGTAAATAATGATTGATTAGTTTTTCAAATCATTCGTTAATAGCATAGCATGCATTTGGTCAAACTGCGTTTAAATATATTAACTTGATTTAATATTCACTTGTGCCGAAATGCTAACCATGTTTAATTGATAAAATAACACAAATCAATAGAAAGAAAAAGTAAATAACAGGAATCAACCAACCTCCATCGGAACAATTTGTTAATATTGAACCACGTTTGAGAACAACAAAAATCAGTAGGACAGTTGATTTGCAAAGTGCATTGGAAACATGCGACATATAGCATATTTTTACTTGCAGGTCATAAAAGTTCTACAGGGCTATTTTGAAGCTCAAACCAATTCAATTACTGAAAAATTGTGAAAACATTGTACTGGCCGCTGAGTACAAAATGGAGTATTTGTTTTTTTTTTTAATTATTTCGAAACGTTCGGGTCATATAGCTAATCCTGGCTATTTAATCGTAGGGAAATTAAGCCAATACTAGAGATTAGGACAATTAAAGAGAGAAACACACAGGAGAGACACTGGTGTGACATAGATATACTATCGATATGAGTCCTCAAGAGGTGCCGTCAAAAGTAGAACAAATGTGCGTGTTTGGATAAGATCCATGGGGTCCGGTGGCAAAGTCGTTAGCCTCAGTTGCCAACACAAAGGGACAAGTTCCAGCTCTAATTGTAACCATTCTGAAAAACGCTGAACTGACTATACTGACACAGAAAAATTAAGGCCATGACATATAAAAGAGTCGGGAAGAGTCGGGTCACTTGAGCATCGTTTGGACCTATTTTGAACAGACAGTTTGACAGTTTGTAAACGAAGCTTATGCCTTATTGAGAATGTGTTTACAACTGACCAAAAAAAAAAGTTGTTTAGATTAATGAGAATCTTAATATCCTGCCTAGAACTCGCCATGGATATTCAACATAAGTTGCTACATTAGCCTCCAGTTGAAATGCTCGTTCAAGTGACTTCAACAACAAATCTTCTAGCGATTTCACAACGCATTAATCACCGAACAATTCTGTTCTTAAACAGCGTACTTAGAGACCTCCTTGCATACAACTTGGAATTTTCATACGCTCCGGAATTATGTTGAGGGCCAAATTAACTAGCAAAAAGAGTATGCAATGCAAATCGGGCAGATATTGTATCGGGAAGTTCGCCATTGTATCGCCAAAGTTTTTTTAATAAATTATTTACATTTCGTAGGTTTTGGGTTTTTACATGTTAATTAAAAAACGGTAAGAAAATAAAATAAAATCACACGTTTTATATTTGTGATCATTGAACAACCAAAAAGTCTAATCCAAAAGCACAAAAAATTATAAACCGATATTTAAATTGAAACAAATGTATTTCGAAACCCCTCGCATTTTAAAGCACAAAAATAAACACAAACATATCATCATGCATGGTGGCACTTCATTGCCACTCCCGTTCACCTTATAAAAGCACAAGTAAACCACACAATCAAGTGCGATATTTAATGGCTTCATTTTGCCTTGCGTACGACACTTTCACCCCAGGAACGGTATGGGTATGTTTTTATTATCATCGTGACATGGTAAACTAAAAAGCACATAAAAAACCATCACCTTCCCTGTCACCGGGTTGGTCGGGAAAGCGTGTTTTCTACCCTGTCGCTGGGTGGCTATGATATTCACTAATTTAGAACCACCCTTGCAGGGACACCAGCGATCCCTTCCGTATCGGCAAACACACGGACACACACACACACACAGACACTAATACCACCAACAGCAATAACACAAAAAATCTTCCCCACCAACACCACACGGCAGCAAAATTATGCTGCCCGGTTCTGCTCGGTCATCGTTAGGCATAATATTTCCAGCATTTTAATCATCTGCCAGCGTTTACTTTACGATTCTTTTGGCGGACGAGTGAGCCTTTCCCCCAACACCAACCTTCTCTTCCCTCGTCCCACCCAACGACAGCAAGGGACTGACTTGCTGGTGTAAATGAAATTAGCAAAACATTCGCTCTATGTGTGACTGTGCCGGTGTAGGAAAAACAGCCCGGATCCGGATGCCCGAAGCGAAACCGTACCTTGTTGAGTTTTACAGGTTGCTTCCTGAATATTTCATCACCGTCGCTACAATTTGTCCTTCTTTTTTTCATTGTTTCTTTTTTTTTGCTTTCGGCTGACCGAGAGGGAGGCCTTATGACAAGCGAAAAGACGGGCCAAAGTTCATGGTGTGGTAGTGTTGTGGTTGATGTATGATTGCAAATATTTTGCGGCGGTTTTTGTTGTCATATAATTGACTTCCATAAAATTGCCACAGGATGTGGAACCGGAATCGACACTGTGTTTTAGAATAATTGATTTCTTGTCCCTAGTCGGTGTTAGCGTGGCGTGTTAGTTTGTGGGATCATTATTAAATTGAGGTTTAAAGTGTGATTTTAGTCCACTCTGGCGCTGTAAATAAGATTTCTAGGGAAAAAAATATAGCCATTTTTTGGGATAGTAAAAATTAATCAAGATTTGTCAAAACATTTGATTTCTGTATTGTTACAAAAATTTTAATATCTTGTATCGGTTGTATTTTCTTGTGCTGCAAACTGTTAAGCAAGAACAAAATAGACGATTAATATAACGCACTGTAAAACAGCAAACGTAATATTTCCTTCGCTATAAACTTCCCGCCCAGTTTGTCACAGTAACAATAAAAAGAACCATTAGCGCAGTGAAACAAACATTAATCTTAACAAAACCGGTTTGTACGAGAAACTTTTGAATCACGTTGTGTGCGTCGGTCTGTATTCAAAACTGTTACCATTGAAAACATCATTTAAAACGGCTTGAACAGTGTTCATATGAATGTAAATTATTACACAGTTTCAAAGAGTATATTTACACTTCACACTTTATGGCCGATTAATCTTGTGATAAATTACAAATCATATTTTTTAACCACCGGGGGCCGCCCGGTGGTAGATGCGATAGTTCCCCCATAGTTAAGACTGACTATCCAACTATGCGGTAACAAATAAGTCTAGTAAGCCAGAAAAGGCAGGCATGACCTAAGAGGTCGTCAGGCCAAGAAAGAAGAAGAAGATTTATTTAAAGGTTGAGTTATAACAAATACAGACTACATGACAATAGAAGATATTTAATGAATCACCAATAAGATAAGACCCTTATTAGGTCTAATGTAATGACTTGACTTTTAGAAAATCTTTTTATATAGCTGAACTAATAATATGTGGGTTGAAATCATTTTAATTTGTATTTTTAAATATCTGATGTAATCTTGATCGTGTTTTATTGTTCCATTGCATATTTTAAAGAGCAAACATTTCTATTTAAACCAAACCTGTGTTTTTGTTCACAATTTATGACCAAAAACAAACTCCAGAAGGTCATTTGAATAATGGAACTAGCCATTACAGAAGAATGTTGAAGTTCTTGTTGCTTTTCTCGAACTATTTCTAGGCTTCAATATTGTCATCAGGTTTAAAAATCCCAGGAGCGATGAGGATCATCCTTGATAAAAGTAATGAGACGTTAGACAGGCCTCTATGCTTTAAACTATAAACATCATTTGCGGAGGGAAAGACTATCGCTGTTGGACCAAATCAAATGTATTAATATTAAAGGTTTATAAGAACGTTTATTGTTAACCAAATATTCGGTCACACTTTTTTAAGTAATATAACCATTACAATATAACCATTTTCATTTATTTCTCACTGACTTTATCGACAAAATTTTCGACGACAGTAGTCAACAATGTAAGTCGCAATGGCGGCGGCTGTACGTAAGTTCACACTCACGTGCATCGCTAGCTGAAGTCTTTAGCAATCATCCGTAGTGCGGAATTCAAATAATTTGAGTTAATTGATATTGATGCTTGGGAAAAAAATATTTTAATGCAGAGATGCAGTTTACTCACAAACTTATAAATCCTATAAATGATAGGTCTTGATCTCCCGATGTCAAAATACCTGTCGATCGATGTTGTAGTACCAGAGAATAAGAAAATCCGTGGGCGTTGAAGCCTTCCATGAAGAATACCTACAAAATTTGACATTTTTTAAAAAATGATTCTCTGTCCCTGCTTTGTTATTTTTGGTTATGAGCCACTTAGGCGACTTGTTTTGTTTTTAAATATTAATTTATTTAATGAAAAATTATTGTTGAGTTGAGTTGGGGGAGTTAAACGTACCAAACGATTTCTATTAAAAATATACAAAACGCTTTAGATTATCTATCCATCAATGAATACAAGTCATACGCATGTAATATTGGTCCTGTTGGTTGTTATGCTGTTATGCTTTGTTGGTTAATATGAAAATTATTATGATGAAATTACTGGCTCTTCTTTTGATACGGTCAAATAGAAGCACTGGAAGCAGCATGCAATTAAAGTAATGCAAACGTGTGATACCTTAGAGAAACGCCTTAACTGCTACGAATTTTCAAT
The DNA here is from genome assembly GCA_002091835.1 of Anopheles maculatus. Classification (NCBI taxonomy): domain Eukaryota; kingdom Metazoa; phylum Arthropoda; class Insecta; order Diptera; family Culicidae; genus Anopheles; species Anopheles maculatus. The sequence continues at coordinate 27,691 of KZ063154.1, forward strand.
AATTTAAGCACAGCCGAATCCTTTGAATCACTCAATCCTTCGATCAAAAAAAGCTTATCGCCTTACTACACACGATCGCACTAATGGTCGATAAGTTCGAGAAGTTCTTCTTCATGCGTTCCATTATAGCACACACTCGCACACCAGTAGGAGTGCTCTGTAGAGCAACGAACCCTGGCCACGTGTACGATGTGTATTTTATTTCATGATTCCGAAAACCCTCTCGCTTCTCAAGGGATCGTCGAGTCCAGCCAAAAAACGAAAGGACGTTACGTCCGGTTTTGCACACGGCACGATGAATGATTTATAGGCGTTATTGCAAAAAGTAAACCCCATCAAGCATTTATCAATATACGCGCGGTGCACGGTAAAAGCTCGCCGGTTCACCGGGCAGAGGATATATTCGGGATCAATAATTTTCATCTCGCCACTGACGGACGGCGCTTCCTGGTTTGACCCGACCTCGTCGGGGGGCTGTGAGTCAAACATTTCTCAATCATTTTCGAGCGTTATTCGATTCTGGAGGGTTTTCTCGTTTTTCATGATGCGCAGCCACTTCGATGGTCGTCCATTTTTGTGTTTTTTTTTTTGTGGGCGGGTTGGAGCAGAGAAAAGAAATGGTTTATGCGATGGTAGAATATTTTCAGTACTTGAAAACGAGTGGAATGTAAGTGATAGGCAAACAATTTTACCCCAGCACACGCACACAAACACACACACAAATATTGGTCGCGCTCACCGTTACGCCGGAAAAGTGTTTCGTAGAGTATTCATACTGGCAAAGCTGCCCAACTTCGAAAGAAGCAATTTCATTTTTCATCGATAGGATTTTGGTAGTTTTTCGCTTGTGGAGAGATTTTTGTTTCGTTTTGCACATCGTTGAACTGTACGTTAACGCTTCAAGTGTTTGATTTCGGGTACCATATTTGGTGGTCATTTTGGTTGGCCGCCTGTAGGTCACCCGCTCATCGCCCGATTGCATCCGCTTGCAAAACCGATGCATTCGCAACATTTAGTAATGGATTCAGCGCAAAAAAAAGAACGCACAGCAAAACCTCGCGAAAAGAATTACATCCAACCAGAACAAAACTGTCAACCGCTCGTGCGACATCCGGCAGCACACTTACACACCCACCAAAAACGTGTTATTTATGAGCTACAATATGACATCGGGAACCGAGCGCAGTAAAACATGCAGCGCGAGCCGAAACCTACAGCCACCGACGCGCTAGGTCACAAAATCAAACCATTTGCCACTGTGTTCTGGGGGGTGGGGGTGCCCCGGCACGACGCTTCTGATGGTGGATATACATTTTTTTTGCTCCTGTTTTCGGGTGTGTAAAACTGAAACAACCAACCGACGGTATGCGCCGCATGGTTTGGTGAGAAAAAAGAATGTGAATCTCTCCCGTCCTCCAGCACCATCACGCTTTTACTGCCCAGTTCACGCGGCCTCAACCATTGAATGATTGGAAAAGTAATAAAATTTTAATCGAATTTCATTGTTCCGGCATCGGAACTGGCTGGGAAGTTGCCCGAAAGTGGAATACAAAAAAACACAAATACACACACACACACAAACAGTCAGGCGGTTGCTGCGTTATCACTATTGACCACTAAGTGACACTAAAACGGTTGGGTTGCTTCGGTGACCGATGTTGCCGGTGGTTTTGCACGATCGTATGCAGAATTTTTGCAGGCGAACGAGACGAACGCGACAAAAAACCGCAAGCGCTAGAGATATGATTTAATTTGTCATGCCGATTTGATGGTGCCTGATAGTGTTGGAGCATTCTACCAACTGCTGGGTGATCAGTATGTGAAAATCATTTGATTTATGTTACACGCAAGACTTGGGTAAATTAATTTCTGTTTCAGTTTGTTCTCGAGCGTTTGCAGTTTCGAATGCTTAAAATGTGAATTTGATTTAGAATTCGTATTAACTAGAAATTGCTTCGAATAGATATGGCTTGTAGGTTACAACAACTTATAGATTTTGTATCATTTATTCGAAACCTAGGGAATATGGTAGGATTTGTTATGAAATAGACGAATCTCGCTGCGCGATGGCGTCGGAAAAGGAATATGGAGATTATCAAGATTATTGTACAGAATACCTATACTTGGTGTAGTCTCAAATAGCTCTTTTTAAAGAGGAGCAGCTAGGAACTGCTTACATGCATGTGCAAGGTAGCTCTACGTACACCGAAGATCTACTTGGTGTGGTGCGAAGAGGTACTTCGTGAAAGCGAAGAGCGTGTGTAGAGCTAAATTTTTAGGGCAGAGTTTCATAACCATAAGATAATTTACGTACAGAAACATCTAGACGACAATTCCAGAGAACGAACTTGAAGGGTTCGAAGATCTACCTTACGATGACGGGAGCTCGATGACTGCAACCCAAACTAACTCGTGACTGCGAACAGATCAAATATAGAGAAATGCTCCCTTTATGAAATTAAAGAGCAAGCTCAGAGTCTTCATTTCATTGAGGCGAGACCTTCCGGAAGCTCTTGAGCTTATTGATCAACGTAGTGTGCAACTACTACTAGTTGATAACCTAAAAGAACATTCTCCAGTCTAGCAAGTAAGGTTAAGTTTTGGAGGAGACCAAATTATTTTTCTTTTTGGACTGTATGATCTAGAGGGATTATTTGACTAGATTTTATCTAAGTCGGATAGTTAGAGACCAAACTACATCCATTCACGAGCAGTACAAAGACTTAAGGTAGACGTTTATGGACACTTTTTTGGACGGTGGACGGTCTCTGTTACGCAAGGATGTTGTACATATAGTTGATTGTTCACTTGAAGTCGTCCAAAACATCTGAACTCTAAACTATTCACCGATATCAACAACATAGGTCATACGGTCATACTAAAGTCTGAGAGAACGTCTCCTCTCAAAAAGTCTGCATAGAATCTTTATAGTCCCATTACTCACATAAGCTTCTGAGACATGGACTCAGTTAAAAACTGTCACATCTTAAGCAGATAGGTAAGTAAGTAAGGACGTTTCCATGATGAAATCTGTAGGATCCTTACGTAGATTTTAATTGAATCAAGAGAGGAACCCATTCACAAATTCGAGTAGTTAGATTCTGGCTAAAAGCAGCCCAAGAGGTACACTGTCGAAGACAGCCCTGAAATCTGTATACAAAATATTGGTTCGGTCATCGGATACCATGTTCGAAAGGCCTTACAAAACACATTAGGTTGTACGATTGAGATTAAAACCATATTGGCACGGGAATAGACGATCAACAGTAATCGTTTTACATCGCACTTCAAACGGTACATTTGAACAATCCCTTTTTATATAAACGCTAGAAATGTTTGGAAACATAATTTCCACAAAATTTCCTAATCAATATGGAATCACCGAGCTGTATCCCACAATTTCAACTAGCAAACATTGTCCCGTTACGAAAACCATAACTAAGCACATTTGCTCCACCGCAACGCATTCGTACGATCCATTCATCTTTTAAAATATGCTAATGATTGCATAAATTCGACACAATCTTCATATCTGCCAGATCTGTCCAATCATAATCATTTCGCTTGCCGCTTCTCTCCGGACATATCTGCAGATCGGCCTGAACGGGTCTACCCGGGGACAGAAAATGAATTCTACGGCTCAGTAAATCCACTCAAATACGATTCACTGGATCGGAGATTCCCTGGAAAGAAAAGGGAAGCCAATGTTAATAATTCACCCGTCCAAAAATGGGCCGATGTGTATGAGACTCCCTGCGAAACTTAACAACCCTTTCCTAGGGTCCGCAGCTCGTTCGTCTGACAGATTGTGAACATTAAACTAACCGGACGCTACCAAAATTTGTAGAGCGGCGTTGACGGATAAGGGCACGAAAAGGTGGACCGACGGGGCAATTTCTCTATTACTGCTCACCATTTCTCGGGCCATTGTGGAGATGGTGAAATGGAATGGTTTGAAATAAATCTCATTTCGTGATTTTAGAGACAATCGCATGAATAATAGAAGGACAACCCCAATTGTGCCTCACACCCGAATTTGCATGTTTCGATCGGTCTTGACACAGAGGTCACATCCAGTAGCGAGAGGGTGGGATAGTGTTGGTTTGAGTTTGAACCACCTGCCCCTTTGTTCGTCCCCCTCTATCCACCAACAAGTCAATAGTCAGGGAAGGCCTCTTATCCTTTCCATCAAGCGGTATTATACATCACCACACGAGCCGGTGATGTCCTTTTTCCTTTCGCAAATCCCTTTTTCTTCCCTCAATTCCTCACATTAACCACACACTCTAAGTCGGCAATCCAGGAATCGAGGTTTGTGCGGAATGTCAGGGAGCATGTGTGGCGTGATTGCCTTTACCGTTAAGCTTTGGATATCTAATGCCATTCAACGCCATTCGCCTTCACCCGGAAAAAGCAGTGAAGTTCATTTCCATTTCTGGGTTTTTGGGAAGTGAAAATATTCTCCTAATGGTGATT